>OZ038315.1:587969-595469 GCA_964035775.1 Osedax frankpressi | reverse complement strand
GTGTACGTTAACATCTCGATACGATGATGTCACTATTATGTAACAATTATGTCACAATTATGTCACAATTATGTCACAATTATGTCACAATTATGTCACAATTATGTCACAATTATGTCACAATTATGTCACAATTATGTCACAATTATGTCACAATTATGTCACAATTGTTTCGCAACTTTCCCGGAGAAATCATATCATGACCTAATACTCATATCTGAGCCTACGATGAAGATACTCTTCTTATAATATAACAAACCACAATGCTATTCTAATTCAATTAAAATAATCTTAAGGTAACTGGGCTCATGTAGTATACGAATCATCCATACGTTTTCCTTTATACTCAGACAATGCATTATATAAGTCCTCGTCTAAATATAGAATGATGATCGATTCAATAATGATACGGTATATATTCTACTGGCATTGTAGCAGTTATGTTCATAGAATTGGGCAGGTGCACGTCTGATATGTGATATCGACTCCACCGTATGTTCGTCGAATTATTATTAAAATATCAAATATGATTTTGAAAAGTTATCGATACATAAATAATCGCCATGCATTGGTGTTTTCTGTCTAGATAATATATTTAATTGTTTTATTATTGCTTTAGTTACTTATTTTACGTTAATAATACCGATCACGTTTAATTGTTTACATACATAGAATACATAACTGAGATGAAGAGGTAAATATTTAATTAAATACATGTTACCTGATATATATTAACACCTTTCCTTTTAGTGTGATTTTAAGTGTGCGGATTAATGTATGATTTGGTTTATATTCAGAATGTATAAATACGGTTGAGTTTAATTTAATGTTTGTTTCAGTGACTAGTAAATTATTTTTAACAATTTATTATTATCTGTGTCTATCATCGTAAACCCGGAGAAAACGAAAAATAAGATGATTAGTTTAGCAAAATATTAATTGAAATATTAATATACATATTTATTAATTTACTTGGAATTAGAAAGATATCATAACATACAATTACTTAAAATAATATGTAATTTAATAATAATAAAAAAAATTACAAATAAAGTTTCGATATAAAGTATATATATATATATATATTATATATATATATATATATATATATATATATATATATATATAATGTATTATACTATATATAGGTATTGGTTAGGAAGTATATACTATTATAGTTATAATTATATACGTCATATGATTATATAATACAAAACAATAAATATGCATTATCAATATTGCATTATTATTATTTTGTTATACAAAGAGTTTATTGTCTTTATTAAGAATTCAGTCTTTGGTCATTCTATTGATAATCTAGTCTTAATTTTCAGCTGGAATGTAATTTATGTGAATTGTAACGTAGCTCATACAATAATGTATAGTTATGTAACACAACTAAGTATTTCATTATATGTGATGAAATGTGAGTATTAGTTTTAGAAGTGTATAGAGAGAACATCATATGAAAGTACATGTTTGTATGTCGTGTATCACTATCGTATACTATTTTGTAACACTCGGGATACAAGCATATTCTTAGAGTGCTATAGGTTAGTATTACGAAATTCTCGGTGCCTTGTAGTGCCATGCAATTATAGGTACTAGAGATAGTATTTCATTCCCGAATAAACAACTAAAGTGTAGACATGTTAGTTACCATTACAGTCTTGGGTACATTACGTGAAGTAATCACAATGAAGTCAATTAGAAATGATCTCCCTTCACAATAAAATACATGTTTAGTAGTATTTGCTTTCTATAGTTACCGACAATTGAATTGATAACATAATACACGATGGAGTAGTGATGATATTCGTATACATTTATATATTAAGTCTATACGTGTCCTTAATAATTCTGGACAGTAGATTTTCTCCGGTAGAATTGTAAACTTAGATGTAAAATGTTATATTTTATTTCACCTAAGTGAGAGTAGCTCACGATATTCTCATTTTTCGGAATCATTTTTAAATCATGATATTAGTTTAGAAAAACTTTAAATATACTTTGCCATTCTTTGGTGCATTTAATAATAACTGTATGCTTACTGTAAGACCATCTACCCATCGGAAATCATAACAATAATAAATTTAGGAATGCAGTATTTATCTAGAGTAATTATAAACAATTCATTATAAACAATACATTCATGCATAAACATTCTTATTTAGCTAATAAACTTGTATAGGTTATTAATGTCACAATTAGAAAGATGGTAGTAAATATCTTCTAAATAGTTCAAGTTCAATTATCAGAATTATTTATATTGCAGCTTCTTCAATACAGAACATAGAAACTCAAAATAGAAGTTTGACTGTTACAATATATTTTTTATTTTCTTTTAAGAGACAAGTTAAAATTAATTCTTTTTTTCTATTAAGGCTGTGAATTTATTTAATAATAGCGAAGTAAAATATTTTATTTGTCGGATATTAATAGCAACTATATTTATTTAATTTTATTTTGAGAACATGGAAGTTACTATTGAATGATAAAATTAACAGACCACACACACATATATATATATATATATATATATATATATATATATATATATATAATATATAGCATTAGATATCGAATAGCAATATATGACTTGACGATTACATATTAATCAATAATATGGCTCAATGTATCCAGTACATATTATATTATTATACATATTTATAATAAGATTATATTAATAAAATAAAGAGAATAATCTATGTACAAAATTAATTATCCATATTTTTACTGATATATCAAAATATATTAAAATCAGAGTATCATAAAAAATTCTAATAAGATTTTTATGAATTTGTTTACAATGAGGTTAGATTTTCTACATTACATTAATAAATACTATTCAATTTATGTTGTATGTTGTTAAATGGTAATTGAATTGTTTGCATATGATTATTAATTTTATTTTGTAATACTTACAATATATCAAACGAGTTCATTATTAATTGCATTATTAGTCCAATAAAATATGTAAATTATTTATATTATATTATTTTCAAACATAATTATTCTCAAATCATATTGTATTCTCGAGGCACTGTCTATTTAATATTAGTCTATTAATTATATATTATAATACTAATAATGAAATTCTATATGTGTATATGTGTAATCGTATATAATTTGTTATCTTTAAAATATCATCGTTTATAAATGCGATTCTATTACATATATTGGCTTTTGTTCAGATATTTATTTTAATTATTTAAAGTTAAATATTGTATTCATGTTACTTATAGTATTTCGATAACATATAATATATATAAGTTTTATTATAATTACAACTCCTTACTCTCTTAGATTCATTCCATATTTGATATTTAATTATTGTTTTCTCTTTTAAATTTAAATACAGATCATGAGATCAAAGTTATAATATAATATCATTTTAACATATGTTTAAATTACAATATTATATTATTTTATTATATGTTTATAAAATACATTTTACATGCATATACTCAAAAATTTAATAAATTCATAAATAATAATTCCATATTGTAATGGTTTTGTAAAATATTGTAACTAATTTCCTGTATTGGAGATAATTTTGATAAAAAAACATTCGGGAAATATACTGACAATATTTTGCTATAAATTATTAATCAATTATGAATAATAAGTCGTGTTCAGTAGGTGATAATATGTTAATATAAAATGTACATCTTGAAATAGATGTTTACATAATTTGTTTTTCATAAATTATTGAAAATAAAATGATTATTTCCAATTAATATATATAACTGTTTGTGTGATCACTGTTTGTGTGAGAGAATATAAATCATTATGTATATTACTTCATTTTGATTTAGCATAAAGTTAATGAACTAGTAATGATAAAGGAATGTAACTAAATAACGTAATATTTAGAATGACTTTATCACGCAGTAACATTTTATATTTTATATATTATTGAATTGAATTTATTTTACTATAATATTGATGAAATGTCTTTTTAGAGAGTTTTAATTTTATTTTATTAAGCGATTTAGTTAAGAATTCTAACGGCATTGAAAAAATAATATTAATAACAAACATTGAATTATATATCATAATAATATCACAGATATGTTTACATATTTATATGATGATGTTGTTAGTGTATCAACTGAAATAACTAAAATTAACTCAAATTAACTCAAATTAACTAACTGTATAAACTAAAATTATTTATAATAATGTATACGAAATTAGTATACAATATACGATCTTAATTGCAGACTATATAATATTCATGAATGTTAAATATAAACGTCAACTATATATTATTATTATATATTCACATTCCTTCCATTTAAATAATCTTATATAACTTCCAACACCTATTCAGGTATAATGTTGTCTATCGCTTACGTGTCTAACGCCCAAGATGACTGTCCAGGTTCGTACATTATTAGAACTGTAACACATAACTAATTGTATCGAGTTGATAAGTAGCGATAGCCAATCTGAAGGGTAAGAAGCAGACATTGAGATCACTATTAAGATCGAAAGTTGTATAGGTTATGTAAGAGAAGATTGCAGTAATTCAAAAGTAGTTACATTTTAAATAACTCTTACAACGAATATCACAAAGATAAAGTAAATGCTATTCAATTATATAATTTAATATAATAAGAATGTAGCAACTTAATAATATATATTGACCGAATAATTGTATTCAATATTATATTCTAATATGACCAGTTTCATTTCGGATGATTACCACCAACATCCGATTACTATTCAAATCTTTATTTTTTAGTCTAAATATTATTTTTTGAATATATCATCGTAATAATTATAAATATTTGAAATACATATTGTTAAATATGATATATTTTATATCTACTATAACGGTTACTTTACCAAATCTAAACGGAACTTTACTTTGTGCGTTGTTGGTGGCCATTTTGATAGATTTACTTATTTTTTCTTGTTTCATAAAATATTATTTTGACAAATTTTAATAATAACCAGAGGATATATAAGTTGGACTTCATCAAATAATATACCTTTACACACTATCAATTAACTATTTAATTATTTAATATCATATTACAGTACAGTTTTTCGTTTTGTATGATATACTTTCTGATATATTTAATTTTAAAAATTTAATATCAATATAATATAGGATGAATTCTTTGAATAATTAGAATTAATTTGTATATGAAACTGTTAATTATGTTTTAACTTCTTTTTTAACGAACATTTTCTGCAGTAATATTCCAAACCATTGTTAATTATATTCCAATTATTATAAAATAAATTTAATAACTATCTCGGCTCAAAAGAATTTCATAAACGAATATTATCAATATTTAGAATTAATAACAATTAATATTATATTATTATTATTAATTAATGGTAACTAGAAGTTTGAAGTATTCTTATTAACAATGATATTATTATTGTTATCATATTATATTTTATACTGCATTTTCTTTCTTATGTGTATTTATCAGAATATTTAAATAATTATAATTTATTTGCTAAAGTATTACACTAATTATTATATATGTGTACAAAATGTTACATGGTAAATTTCGAACTATACTTGAATACAGTGAATTAATAATATTGTTACTTAAATTATAGAATTTACACATCTCGTACTAGATAAGATGTTATTGAGATAAGATTGGATTAATGTATGCAGCTTTTTCAATTTACTAAATTATGATATGCTATATATATAGTCAATATATATATATATATATATATATATATATACATATATATATATATATATATATATATATATATATATACATATATATATATATATATATATATATATATATATATTATTGGACTTATTATATAAGTAAATTGCAATAATAAAAACAATAATTTTTTAGAACAATTTAATAAACTCTACGAATAATGATATTATTAAATAAAATCTAGGGTAACTCAATGTATAAATTACAATAAATGTCATATTTTTAGATTTTTAATACACTATTTTTCATATTAATCAATTTCATAGGATATATTATATTGAACAATCTCTTAAAATAATATAATAATAGGTTCATAAATAAAAATCTAAGTTTTTATAAAATAAAAATTCATAACACGTTTTGTACATATTTTGTATCAATTAACAGATTAAAATATATTCGTGTAATTCAGAAACAAGTAATGGGAGCACATTTATATTGTACGGTATAATCTATTTGTAAGTGTATTTTCAAGTTTAATTATCATATAGTCAAATCTGCTAACACGGCAATGGCGGTTATAATTGTGGTTCATATTCCATTCCATCTCATAGGTAGTATAGCATATATATTAAACCCAATACGATGATAGAGTATAGATAGATACGATGACGTGTATCTATCTATACTCTCTTTCAAGGTCGGAGTATCGTGAGTCCCTCGGGAAATTTTCTTTTTGCGTATCAGAATATACGCTCATCGATTGTACACGAGAATAGAGATTCACAGATCCTATATACAATGTATCTATGGAGCAGCTGGTATTTATACGTTAAAACACAATTTTACTATTACTATTACTATAAGATATATTTTCTGTTTATTTGTTGGTATTATGTCAATCAATATTATAACAATTAAGTCATTTTGTATTCTGGCTTTATGCGAAATTCGTCGCCATTACTATTTATGACGCAACACTTTATCTATTCACACAGAGATAATAATCTAATATCGTAATAATAATCTAATATCGTAATAGCCAGACGTTGGTTGGTCAATACGTAATGGTAATCCTTAATACATAGTAAATAAGTTATATATCTTATTAATTATTTATGATGTATGTATTGTATTATATATATAACAGTATTATTAGTCATATTAATGTTAATGTTAAAGGCTAAACTACCGACCCTCGATAATTACATAGATATAAGCTATGGGCAAGTGTTTTTATATTTAAAAAATAAACGTAATTATACAATTCACTAATATATTTATAAATAATAATTTTATGGAATCATTTGTAAATTATGTAGTTTAAGTAATAGTGAATATTAATATTTAGATATAAAACCTCCGATATTTAAAATGTTATGATTCGATATGTAATCATTGCGTTTTATTCATTATTATTGATATAATGTAATATATTGTTTATAGTAAACTTACGATATAGGAGATAATAGTATATATATATTGGTGTAAACAATATATATAACACAGAAGATAATGATATATGCAATAGTCTCAACTAGTCACCGAAACAGAATAAGGATGCGCGCTCATCTGCGTAAACGCGACGCCCTCCACACACTTCTGCTACGCGTGTGCATAAAGGGCGATGGCAACTCTTTAGCATCTCGTATACGCGTCGAAAAAAGAAGTTGCGAGGCCTCTCCACTAGACGCGAACATGTAGTGTCTGACGTTAAAGCTAATCCAACCATGTTTATATGTTTGAATTTATATTAGACTATAGTTCACTATTCAATAACTCGCGGAGTTAACGGAGAAACGCCTAAACATGAAAGTGGACCAGTGCAGCACATATTGTTAGTGGT
>OZ038315.1:523217-587769 GCA_964035775.1 Osedax frankpressi | reverse complement strand
ATAAATTATACGATACACAAAAATTAAATAACATTATTAATTAATTAATCATATAAGTAATTATAAGTTTATATACTTTAAGTATATATACTTTAAGTATATATACTTTAAGTATATATACTTAGGGTAAATACACCCATATGACATCATTCTTAGTTGCCTACTTTATTACAACATACATGTGAACATATATTAGTGTATGTGAGTACAAAATATATATTATAGATATATTAGAAGTTGATAGGTATATGAGAGATAAGTTAAAAGAGGAAATAGAAAATATTACCATCAAGTTAACAAAGTATTCATATGAATATAAATATGATTATTTGAACTGTTTCGCATAGAAGATATTATCCGGTTCAAAGGTCAATGTATATTTATTATTAGTATTACGTATATGGTACATTATACGATGCCTTAGATACGGTGTACAGTGTACACTATACTGTTGGGTATACAGCGTACATTGTAAGCCGTATAATGTCCGCTGTAATGTGTAACATATAGCATAATAAGTACAATATAGTACCACTCAGTCATACTTATGGGCCGGTAATTTAATTATTGAGTTGTCGGAGGTCAAAGTGTCGGGGGCCATTTCATTGTGACAATATCGAATTTCTAATAGAGTCTGATATGTTCGAAGAACAGGTATAGGGAGCGGACAATGGTTCCTAGAATATGGTTCCGAGAATATGGTTCCGAGAATATGGTTCCGAGAATATGGTAACTAGCGTAGAGAGGGTTGTAATCTTAAGGTGATTGGTGTGCACTCACCCGGATATAGGTGTAGGGAATTATTGGAGGAGGTGTTGCAGGGAGTAATTGTTAGGAAGTACGTGGAGTGGTCGTGGCGAGTGAAAGAAGTATGCCGAAAAGGAAATACCTAGAGTACAAGAACAAGTAAGACTTATTATGTATGTGCTTGGTGTACACGAGTAGTGTGTGTATGTGTATGTGTGTGTATGTGTGTGTGTGTGTGTGTGTGTGTGTGATTGATGTGCGCCTCGAGGAATAAGTGTACATATCGGTGCGCGGTGATTGTTCGGTAGCGAGAGTGCATGGAGCGGGTGAGTGCTGGATGTGCGTCCGGAGCGTATGTGTGCGAGGTGTACACCGTACACTGTACGGTTGGAGTTAGTGCGGCTTTGAGAAATCCAATGCGTATATCGACGTTAAGCTCGCCGACACCTAATATCGTATTGCGTAATAAGTAAGGCATGTGTTACGTAAACAATCGATCAAAAGAAAACCAAACGATGAGCTTCGTTAATAATATGGATTCTTTTAAATACATTCTAATATGCTAATAACCAATATTTGATCCCGTATTTCTGTATTGTGTATTTTCTATGCATTTCTGGGTATGACTTAAGTCAAATAAAACATTACTGTTATATAACACACATACTGGTATGAACTATATATGTATATATATATATATACAAATATAAATAATTATTTTTATTTGTATATCTATATATAGACCATACTCGTCCGTATGTTATATAATGGGTATGTTTTACAATATATATTGTATACTGGTCAAATTTTACACGTAATAAGTAAAATATTGTTTATTTGAACATTGCATTCGTTTTTGTATAAATAAATTATTAACGATTATTCAGCAATATATGATTTTCATATTATTAATTGTTAATATTAATAATAGTTAATATGAATAATTGTTGATATTAGTAATAGTTAATATTATTAATAGTTAATAGTTAATATTAATAATAGTTAATAATAGTTAATATAAATAATTGCTAATATTAATAATTGTTAATATTAATAATTGTTAATATTAATAATTCTTGATATTAATAATAGTTAATATTAATAATTGTTAATATTAATAATTCTTAATATTAATAATAGTTAATATTAATAATTGTTAATATTAATAATAGTTAATATTAATAATAGTTACTATTAATAATAGTTAATATTAATAATTGTTAATATTAATAATTCTTAATATTAAGGGTTATAATATTGGAGTCTGAGGCGGGATGGATGTGATGGGGATATCGATATTCAGGGTCTAGTGAGTAGTGTAATATTTGTGGGGTATGGTATAGGCATGTATTGGTCTAGTTGTAATGTAATATGGATGGGTGTATGTAAGTATGTTTAGTATATAGGTTGGGGTATAATGTGTAGAGTGGGATGGATGGTAGTAGTTGAGGTATGTTGAGGTATGTAGGGTATGTAGGGTGTAGTAGTAGGTGTAGGAATGTAATGGGGCTAGAGAGTGGTATGTATGGTGGGGTATAAGTATGGTATGGTATAGGATTTAAGTTAGGGATACTGTATTAGTTGGTGTATGACGTATGGAGAAGGCTTAATTTTGCAGGATGTAGGGTTATGAGTATATATGGTACATGGTTTATGACGTAATCTGGGATGAGTGGGGTGTAGGTGTATATCGTGTAGGTTACGGCTGTATGTTAGGATATGTATTGAGGGTGGGGATAGTAGGCTATCTGAGTATAATATGTGGTGGTGGGTATGTATGTGGGTATGTGTGTGGTATGTGTGTATGGTGCAAGGGTATATGGAGTATATTGGGGAGTATACTATGGATATAGAGGTTAAAATGGTTTGGATTGGGTTAGCTGGAGGGTTTCAAAGCTATACGACGGGTATTTGTGTGGTATGGGCCCCACACTATGGGGGTATAAAGTGTATTGCTTAGGGTATAGTATTGTGGTTTAGGATTTTTTAATGTAATGGGATATAGGGTATGATAGTAGGCGTATGAGTTTAGAGATAAGGGGTGTGGTGTATGGGGTGTATGTTGGGTGTAGCGTTTTGGTAGTAGGTCGTCAATGATACGTGGGGTTTATAAGGCCCACTTTCGAAGTAATCACGGACCTCAATTAATAATAATTCGATATCGATCGACCCCAGTGTACTATTTCTAACATCTGCGTCTCGTCCGCGCCTATGACGCAATCGACCCCGTGGTTGAACCCCGCAATACACCAGAATACGCTGGTCAGTTCGACCGTTAATCTCGTCCGACGATTAATTAAGCTAATGGCGGGGATGCGTGCGACCGGTGTGGTCAGATGGGTTAGGCAACCGGCCTGTCAGTCCGGACAGAGGGATAGTCTATTGTGGACACGAGTAGCCGTTAGCGAATTAAGAACCTCGTCGAGTATGTAGATAGTATGGCAAGGAATATGTTTGCAAGCATTGTTATAATGTATTGTTAACTGACTTAATAACATACATTTTCACCAAAATGACCTTCTCTATATAATATTGTAATATCGTTGGTTTTATATACATGCATATTATTGAGATTAAAATATTACATCACTTTTCTACCATTTCTTGTAACATTTTCTCGCCTTAACAATGTCTAATTATTTGCTGGTTATCATTTATTTCAATTTTAAACAATTTCAGAAAAATATTCTTTGTAAATTTCTTTTTATATTTCATTATTTCCAATCTTAGCTTTTTCAAGTGTTTCTTATATTTTTGTTTATTATTCAATATCATCTTAAATTATTAGAAATTTTTAGTTTTAGATTAAAAGTCTATGATTACTGTACATTTTCTAACCTCATAATACTTGGGGACTTTAACTTTCACCTTGAATCCGTCCTTAACCATTATCTTAACTTTAAACGACTATGCACTGAACTTAATCTTACTCAACATGTCAACTTTCCAACTCACTCTCATGGACATACACTCGACATTACACTTACACTATCTTCCTCGAATTTAATTAACAGAATTACACGATCGACTCTACTTGCTGACCATTATGCAATTGACTGACATATTAATATCTCGAGCTTCATTCTCATTTCACCTAATACATTCGATACAAGATAATGACATCGCTGCATAAACACTTTACATTTCACTGAACACCTAATAGACAAACATGCTCCGACTAAAACCAAGTACTTTTGTAATGTATACAAATTCACGTTGTTTAATTCATCCACTTTAGGAAAACTTAAGCAAAACTATAGAAAATACAACAAACATTACATTTCAATCCCAAACCCACATACACTATCACAACCAGTAACCACACGTATACTTTATAGGAAAGCTCTAAACTACAATAAAAAAACTACATTAAAAATATAATTGAAACTAACTCTAAAGACTATAAAAAAACTCTATAATACGACAAATAAATTACTAGGATGAATAAAACATACTACTCTACCCGCCTTACCAACATATGTATTAATTAATAACTTTGCAAATTAATTAATTGATAACATTTACAAAATATACGATAAATTAATCATAAATAAAACTAAACTAACAAACTTGAAGATTAAACAGAAATACTTGACTACAAATGCTGTACTTTTGACATCACGACTATAACTGAAATATATAATTTAATTGTTATAGTCAAGAATTCCTCTCCAAATGACCTACTACCTTTGACTATAATTAAATCAATTGCATCAACACTAGCTACTTTATTTAAAATAATAATTGATGAATCACTGACTGACAGAAAAATACCTGACTTACTATCACTTTCATTAATTACTTCACTACTAAAAAACAAACTCGATAAAACTGAACTTTCCAATTATAAACCTATTTCTCAGCTACCTCTTCAAGCTAAAATATTAGAAAAGATATTCTATAAACAATTTATTTCATACTTGACTAAATATAATTTACGTGACAATAGACAAATCGGTTTATCACAATTACATAGTTTTGAAACGACTCTACTTTCACTTTTGACGACATGTACACTTCACTGGCCAATAACAAACCTAAACAACTAATACAACTTGACTTATTCTCTGCATTCGATACACTTGACTTTAACACTAAAATAGACAGATTACAAAATATACGACTAAAAGATATATCTCTCTTATGGCTTAAGAACTTTTTTATTCAACTGACGTTTTTCTATCAAAATTAATAATTCAATATCATCAGTCCAATAAATCATGGGTTCCCCAAGGATCTGTACTTTCCCCCATAAAATTCGCCATATTTTTAACTCCCATTCAATTTATATTAAATACATATCCAGATTAAAATTATAATCTTTATGCCGATGATATTGAATTACATTGTAATATAGACACAACATATCAACTACAAAACTGTCTTATTGACTTATATAACTAGCTGAAGACAAATGACTTACTACTGAACTCTATTAAAACATAACTAATATATCAACTGCTAAAATAAATATACAACCCGCATTCCCAAAGATATTCATAAATGATATTCCGATAAAACTATCTGACTCGAAATATCTTGGAGTCAACTTTGACAACAAATTAAACTTTGATCAACACATTCTTTCACTGAAACAGACAAAAACCTTCCATTTATACAAACTCTGACTTTACATAAATAAAATCACTGCCACTTTACTTATACCACATTCACTAATACTATTTTAACTAAACTAATACTATCTTAACTAAACTAATACTATCTTAACTAAACTAATACTATCTTAACTAAACTAATACTATCTTAACTAAACTAATACTATCTTAACTAAACTAATACTATCTTAACTAAACTAATACTATCTTAACTAAACTAATACTATCTTAACTAAACTAATACTATCTTAACTAAACTAATACTATCTTAACTAATCTAATACTATCTTAACTAAACTAATACTATCTTAACTAAACTAATACTATCTTAACTAAACTAATACTATCTTAACTAATCTAATACTATCTTAACTAAACTAATACTATCTTAACTAAACTAATACTATCTTAACTAATCTAATACTATCTTAACTAAACTAATACTATCTTAACTAATCTAATACTATCTTAACTAAACTAATACTATCTTAACTAAACTAATACTATCTTAACTAAACTAATACTATCTTAACTAAACTAATACTATCTTAACTAAACTAATACTATCTTAACTAAACTAATACTATATTAACTAAACTAATACTATCTTAACTAAACTAATACTATCTTAACTAAACTAATACTATATTAACTAAACTAATAATATCTTAATTAAACTAATACTATCTTAACTAAACTAATACTATCTTAACTAATCTAATACTATCTTAACTAAACTAATACTCTCTTAACTAAACTAATACTATCTTAACTAAACTAATACTATCTTAACTAAACTAATACCATCTTAACTAAACTAATACTATCTTAATTAAACTAATACTATCTTAACTAATCTAATACTATCTTAACTAAACTAATACTATCTTAACTAATCTAATACTATCTTAACTAAACTAATACTATCTTAACTAAACTAATACTATCTTAACTAAACTAATACTATCTTAACTAAACTAATACTATCTTAACTAAACTAATACTATATTAACTAAACTAATACTATCTTAACTAATCTAATACTATCTTAACTAAACTAATACTATCTTAACTAAACTAATACTATCTTAACTAAACTAATACTATCTTAACTAAACTAATACTATCTTAACTAAACTAATACTATCTTAACTAAACTAATACTATCTTAACTAAACTAATACTATCTTAACTAATCTAATACTATCTTAACTAAACTAATAATATCTTAACTAAACTAATACTATCTTAGCTAAACTAATACTATCTTAACTAAACTAATACTATCTTAACTAAACTAATACTATCTTAACTAAACTAATACTCTCTTAACTAAACTAATACTATCTTAACTAAACTAATACTATCTTAACTAAACTAATACTATCTTAACTAAACTAATACTATATTAACTAAACTAATACTATCTTAACTAATCTAATACTATCTTAACTAAACTAATACTATCTTAACTAAACTAATACTATCTTAACTAAACTAATACTATCTTAACTAAACTAATACTATCTTAACTAAACTAATACTATCTTAACTAAACTAATACTATCTTAACTAAACTAATACTATCTTAACTAATCTAATACTATCTTAACTAAACTAATAATATCTTAACTAAACTAATACTATCTTAGCTAAACTAATACTATCTTAACTAAACTAATACTATCTTAACTAAACTAATACTATCTTAACTAAACTAATACTATCTTAACTAAACTAATACTCTCTTAACTAAACTAATACTATCTTAACTAAACTAATACTATCTTAACTAAACTAATACTATATTAACTAAACTAATACTATCTTAACTAATCTAATACTATCTTAACTAAACTAATACTATCTTAACTAAACTAATACTATCTTAACTAAACTAATACTATCTTAACTAAACCAATACTATCTTAACTAAACTAATACTATCTTAACTAAACTAATACTATCTTAACTAATCTAATACTATCTTAACTAAACTAATAATATCTTAACTAAACTAATACTATCTTAGCTAAACTAATACTATCTTAACTAAACTAATACTATCTTAACTAAACTAATACTATCTTAACTAAACTAATACTATCTTAACTAAACTAATACTATCTTAACTAAACTAATGCAGTACTTTACTCACTGGACAGACTAAGACTATATTCAAAAGATTTGATGCAATTATTAACAAAAGTATCCTACTAATTTACAAACTAAATAAATATGACTGCACTACAAGCATTGCGAACTTACGATTACGACTAAACCGGATGATAACTGCTAACTCCATCGACTATAAACTACTAACCATAAAAACCCTGACTTATTTTACTTATTTTACAATATCGTTCATTTTTATCCGTTGTAGAATATTTATCAGTATGTTAAATTATTTGTGTGTAATAAATTCACATAAATATACACACACACACACAACGATTACTAAACAATTAATATTTACATAAAATTAAATATATTTTCATAGAAAATAAACGAAATATTATTATTAAATAACTTTCAGATGCATTTTTATGCAAATCTTTTTTTTACATCTTCATAAAATATACCTTTCAATATTTCTACACAATATCGGGTCCTATATAATCAAAACAATAACTACAATTGTTGCCCAAGTGACCAAGAACTTCTATTTCAGATTATCCTAACGGAATGGATTGTTTTGAATGTTCGACGTACAATGACCAGCATTTCTGCTCGGATCCTTTCAACGTCAGCCATCCCTCGGTCACTAAGAAATTGTGTATGGGCGCATGCGCTAAATGGGTGCGACTTCCAGACGATCCCAAAGGTATGTCTTGTACTTTACCGATAGTAAAAGTTAGTGTAGTACTCTACCTATCAGCTTAGGAACACTTTCAACTTACTTCAAAATGTACTTTAAATAGATATTACGAAATTGAACATTTAAATGATAATTAGAAAATGATATTTTCTGTACAACTCTGCTTCGTAGGTTAATATCCAAGTGTACAGTTGGTTAATAGTTGGGTGCTATTCTGTAATCCTAGTTGAAATTCGATAACATTACGTATACTTCTAGGTCAAATTCATACAATTCGCACATGTTCGGCGTCGATGAATCTCAACATGCAAATTACCCTGGTGTGTATGAGCGAATCTAGACCCGGAGAAGGTTATTTAGTCGACAGTATCTTGTCATTCATTATGTTGTTAATAAGTGATCTGGTAATAATTAATGAAAGCTGTCGATTTTATTTTCAGGACAATTGTGTTTCTGCAAATCTCCGGATTGTAACCACTCGAATAGAAAACGAGGAGGATCTTTATTGGTGCTTTGTACGGCGTTATTAGTTGGGTGGTTAGCGTGTGGTTGGGCGGAACTATACGAAGTCAATCAACGTCCTGTTGTCGGGAAAATTCAGCCAAATCCTGATTCTCTCTTAAACCATTCAGCCTCTGGACAAATGAAGATTCGAAATCACGGAAGACGAATCTTTTGGAAGTCGCGAAAGTTCAGGTGTTGTGGCGACTTTGTGGGTCAAAAGTCAACTAGAGGTCATGGTTCGAGGAAAAGCCGAGTAAAGGTGACGGAGATCGATTTTGATTATTAACCTACTTTATGCATTAACTATAGAAAATTATCTTATCAATTGTACTATGGCCTAGATTTGCCAACTCATTAAAACATATTTTCCTTGATAAGAAAATAAAGTTCATAATTGCAAAATGAATATTTGCGATATTATGCAATCAATAAAATCATAAAATGAAGTTTGTTTAAAATTGTATTTCTATGTAACTCATGTTTGTAACATAACATATTATAGATAAACAATGGAAGGAGTTTCACTATTGACGATATAGCTATAGCAATACATTTATTGCTAAAATAAATATATCATATCAATACATAAAGTGATATAGAGTGATATATTTTGAGAGATTATGTCATCCATATGACTCATACAAATGTATCTTTCATTGTGTATATAATAATATAAAATACATTGTTCATTATAAATGAACATGACAATTACATTAATCATTAGATGATTTCATCTGAAATTTCAACAAAATCACAAAGCAAGGAAACAATCATATATATATACATATATACATATATACATATATACATATATACATATATACATATATAGGGGCATATTAATAATTATAAAATAACAACAATTATAGACATAACACAGTAGAATATAAACAATAAACAATTCAATTGTAAAGTTTTATAAAAAAATGTCTTAATTGGATAATCGGCCCAGCGATTAATTATGTACAATGATAACAAATTAATTAATTAATTAATTAAACTAATTAAACTAATTAACTTATTGGGATAACAAACAAAGTAAATATTAAATTATGGAATATTAAAAATAACCTAAATCGTATAAAATATCACTAATAGGTCACGGGGTTGGTAAAATATCAAAGGAGTGGTAGCATGTGTCTAGCAGTTGTAAATTAGAACTAGGTTAATTGTTGTTTTGCACAGATGTCAGTCTAAAGGGTCTCGGATAAGGTGTCGATATATTCGATAGAAACATGTCGACTATAAAGATTAAAATGTGGAGTCGTGGCAGGTGTCGATATCGGGTAGAAAGTCTCGTGTAGAGTTTTGCGGGGTTTTCATGCGGTGGGGCGTCAGTTTATCGGGTAGAACGACGGGTGTCGGGTGTCGGGTGTCATTTGATGACGATGGTGTCGCTGCCGTCGGTGGTGTCACTTCCGTCGTAGTACGACGCCGGCGACAGTAACTGTGAGGTGTCCATCGAGGCCAGAAGTTGAGCTGCCGATTCCCTCGACGTCAGAGTCGTAAACGTCAACTCGGAGTCGTCGTAGTCCGGAGCTGAGACGGCGGCAGTAGGGGGCGGGGTTGTAGGCACGGGTCTGCGTAAACGAGCCTTCGTCACTGGACAATCCTTATGCTCGAGGAGGAGCATCTTTAGTTTAGCAACTTCATTGCGTAGGATTATGGTTTCCGTCTAGGGACGGGGTTTGGGGTGGGGTTTAAGGTGGGGTTTGGGGTGGGGCTTAGGGTAGGGTTTGGGGTGGGGTTTAGAGTGGGGCTTAGGGTAGGGTTTGGGGTGGGGTTTAAGGTGGGATATTTAAAGATATTTATTAAATTATTTTTATATATAATTTACTAAATAGTACTTTTTAAATAATATTTATTAAATAGATATATAAGTATTGTTGAGAAACTACAATACAAACCATCAATTTTTTATTGATCTCTAAAGCGTCTCCAGATTTCTGTTGCAAAACTTTGATCCATTGCTTCTTTTTCTTCCTACACCTCGCAGCGGCAGCTCTAATGGAGTTGGGTAAACTACTAGGTTAACTTGGATACACATGATTACTTAATTGACCAACCGATTACGCTCAAGGAACTTAGATCGACGTTCCTCATCTTCATCGTCCTCAAGTTTAAAATGTTTTCTGTAATAAATTCATTTTTAAATATTTGTTTAAAATCAATTTTGTTATAAATTATAATATATTAATATTGTTATTTAATAAAATTAATAAAGAAATTAATGTTAAATTTAGGCACACACAGTCACTCTTACACTCCACACACAGTCACTCTTACACTCCACACACAATCACTCTTACACTCCCCACACAATCACTCTTATACTCCCCACACATTCATTCTTACACTCCACACACAGTCACTCTTACACTCCCCACACAGTCACTCTTACACTCCCCACACAGTCACTCTTACACTCCCCACACAGTCACTCTTACACTCCCCACAGTCACTCTTACACTCCCCACAAAGTCACTCTTACACTCCCCACAAAGTCATTCTTACACTCCCCACACAGTCACTCTTAGACTCCCCACAAAGTCACTCTTACACTCCCACAAAGTCACTCTTACACTCCCCACAAAGTCATTCTTACACTCCCCATACAGTCACTCTTATACTCCCCACACATTCATTCTTACACTCCACACACAGTCACTCTTACACTCCCCACACAGTCACTCTTACACTCCCCACACAGTCACTCTTACACTCCCCACACAGTCACTCTTACACTCCCCACAGTCACTCTTACACTCCCCACAAAGTCACTCTTACACTCCCCACAAAGTCATTCTTACACTCCCCATACAGTCACTCTTACACTTCCCACACAGTCACTCTTACTCTCCCCACAAAGTCACTCTTACACTCCCACAAAATCACTCTTACACTCCCCACAAAGTCACTCTTATACTCCCCACACAGTCACTCTTACACTCCCCACAAAGTCACTCTTACACTCCCCACAAAGTCACTCTTACACTCCCACAAAGTCACTCTTACACTCCCCACAAAGTCACTCTTACACTCCCCACACAGTCACTCTTAGACTCCCCACAAAGTCACTCTTACACTCCCACAAAGTCACTCTTACACTCCCCACAAAGTCATTCTTACACTCCCCATACAGTCACTCTTATACTCCCCATAAAGTCACCCTTACACTCCCCACAAAGTCACTCTTACACTCCCCACAAAGTCACTATTACACTCCCCACAAAGTCACTCTTACACTCCCCACACAGTCACTCTTACATTCCCCACACAGTCACTCTTACACTCCCCACAAGGTCACTTTTACACTCCCCACAAAGTCACTCTTACACTCCCCACACAGTCACTCTTACACTCCCCACAAAGTCACTCTTACACTCCCCACAAAGTCACTCTTTCACTCCCCACACAGTCATTCTTACACTCCCCACAAAGTCACTAATACACTCCCCACAGTCACTCTTACACTCCCCACAAAGTCACACTTACACTCCCCACAAAGTCACTCTTACACTACCCACAAAGTCACTCTTACACTCCCCATAAAGTCACTAATACACTCCCCACACAGTCACTCTTACACTCCCCATAAAGTCACTCTTACACTCCCCACAAAGTCACTCTTATACTACTCACAAAGTCACTCTTACACTCCCCATAAAGTCACTAATACACTCCCCACACAGTCACTCTTACACTCCCCATAAAGTCACTCTTACACTCCCCACAAAGTCACTCTTTCACTCCCCACACAGTCATTCTTACACTCCCCACAAAGTCACTAATACACTCCCCACAGTCACTCTTACACTCCCCACAAAGTCACTCTTACACTCCCCACAGTCACTCTTACACTCCCCACAAAGTCACTCTTACACTACCCACAAAGTCACTCTTACACTCCCCATAAAGTCACTAATACACTCCCCACACAGTCACTCTTACACTACCCACAAAGTCACTCTTACACTCCCCATAAAGTCACTAATACACTCCCCATAAAGTCACTCTTACACTCCCCACAAAGTCACTCTTACACTCCCCACAAAGTCACTAATACACTCCCTACAGTCACTCTTAAACTCCAAACAGTCACTCTTACACTCCCCATACATAGTCACTCTTGCACTCCCCACAAAGTCACTCTTACACTCCCCACACATTCACTCTTACACTCCACACATAGTCACTCTTACACTCCCCACACATTCACTCTTACACTCCACACATAGTCACTCTTACACTCTCCACACATTCACTCTTACACTCCCCACACATTCACTCTTACACTCCCCACACATTCACTCTTACACTCCCCACACATTCACTCTTACACTCCCCACACAGTCACTCTTACACTCCCCATAAAGTCACTCTTACACTCCCCACAAAGTCACTCTTACACTCTCCACACAGTCACTCTTACACTCTCCACACAGTCACTCTTACACTCCCCACACAGTCACTCTTGCACTCCCCACACAGTCACTCTTACACTCCCCACAAAATCACTCTTACACTCCCCACAAAGTCACTCTTATACTCCCCACACAGTCACTCTTACACTCCCCACAAAGTCACTCTTACACTCCCCACAAAGTCACTCTTACACTCCCACAAAGTCACTCTTACACTCCCCACAAAGTCACTCTTACACTCCCCACACAGTCACTCTTAGACTCCCCACAAAGTCACTCTTACACTCCCATAAAGTCACTCTTACACTCCCCACAAAGTCATTCTTACACTCCCCATACAGTCACTCTTATACTCCCCATAAAGTCACCCTTACACTCCCCACAAAGTCACTCTTACACTCCCCACAAAGTCACTATTACACTCCCCACAAAGTCACTCTTACACTCCCCACACATTCACTCTTACATTCCCCACACAGTCACTCTTACACTCCCCACAAGGTCACTTTTACACTCCCCACAAAGTCACTCTTACACTCCCCACACAGTCACTCTTACACTCCCCACAAAGTCACTCTTACACTCCCCACAAAGTCACTCTTTCACTCCCCACACAGTCATTCTTACACTCCCCACAAAGTCACTCTTACACTCCCCATAAAGTCACTAATACACTCCCCACACAGTCACTCTTACACTCCCCATAAAGTCACTCTTACACTCCCCACAAAGTCACTCTTACACTACCCACAAAGTCACTCTTACACTCCCCACAAAGTCACTCTTTCACTCCCCACACAGTCATTCTTACACTCCCCACAAAGTCACTAATACACTCCCCACAGTCACTCTTACACTCCCCACAAAGTCACTCTTACACTCCCCACACAGTCACTCTTACACTCCCCACAAAGTCACTCTTACACTACCCACAAAGTCACTCTTACACTCCCCATAAAGTCACTAATACACTCCCCACACAGTCACTCTTACACTACCCACAAAGTCACTCTTACACTCCCCATAAAGTCACTAATACACTCCCCATAAAGTCACTCTTACACTCCCCACAAAGTCACTCTTACACTCCCCACAAAGTCACTAATACACTCCCTACAGTCACTCTTAAACTCCAAACAGTCACTCTTACACTCCCCATACATAGTCACTCTTGCACTCCCCACAAAGTCACTCTTACACTCCCCACACATTCACTCTTACACTCCACACATAGTCACTCTTACACTCCCCACACATTCACTCTTACACTCCACACATAGTCACTCTTACACTCTCCACACATTCACTCTTACACTCCCCACACATTCACTCTTACACTCCCCACACAGTCACTCTTACACTCCCCATAAAGTCACTCTTACACTCCCCACAAAGTCACTCTTACACTCTCCACACAGTCACTCTTACACTCTCCACACAGTCACTCTTACACTCCCCACACAGTCACTCTTACACTCCCCACACAGTCACTCTTGCACTCCCCACACAGTCACTCTTACACTCCCCACAAAGTCACTCTTACACTCCCCACACAGTCACTCTTACACTCCCCACACAGTCACTCTTACACTCCCCACACAGTCACTCTTGCACTCCCCACACAGTCACTCTTACACTCCCCATAAAGTCACTCTTACACTCCCCACAAAGTCACTCTTACACTCCCCACAAAGTCACTCTTGCACTCCCCACAAAGTCACTCTTACACTCCAAACAGTCACTCTTACACTCCCCATACAGACATTCTTGCACTCCACACATAGTCACTCTTACACTCTCCACACATTCACTCTTACACTCCACATATAGTCACTCTTGCACTCCCCACACAGTCACTCTTACACTCTCCACATAGTCACTCTTGCACTCCCCACAAAGTCACTCTTACACTCTCCACACAGTCACTCTTACACTCCCCACAAAGTCACTCTTACACTCCCCACACAGTCACTCTTACACTCCCCACATAGTCACTCTTACACTCTCCACACAGTCACACTTACACTCTCCACACATTCACTCTTACACTCCACATATAGTCACTCTTGCACTCCCCACACAGTCACTCTTACACTCTCCACATAGTCACTCTTGCACTCCCCACAAAGTCACTCTTACACTCTCCACACATTCACTCTTACACTCCACATATAGTCACTCTTGCACTCCCCACACAGTCACTCTTACACTCCCCACATAGTCACTCTTGCACTCCCCACAAAGTCACTCTTACACTCTCCACACAGTCACTCTTACACTCCACATATAGTCACTCTTACACTCTCCACACAGTCACTCTTACACTCCCCACACAGTCACTCTTACACTCCCCACACAGTCACTCTTACACTCCCCACAGTCACTCTTACACTCCCCACACAGTCACTCTTACACTCCCCACAGTCACTCTTACACTCCCCACACAGTCACTCTTACACTCCCCATAAAGTCACTCTTACACTCCCCACAAGGTCACTTTTACACTCCCCACAAAGTCACTCTTACACTCCCCACACAGTCACTCTTACACTCCCCATAAAGTCACTCTTACACTCCCCACAAGGTCACTTTTACACTCCCCACAAAGTCACTCTTACACTCCCCATACAGTCACCCTTACACTTCCCACACAGTCACTCTTACACTCCCCACACAGTCACTCTTACACTCCCTACAAAGTCACTCTTACACTCCCCACAAAATCACTCTTACACTCCCCACACAGTCACTCTTACACTCCCCATACAGTCACTCTTACACTTCCCACACAGTCACTCTTACACTCCCCACACAGTCACTCTTACACTCCCCACAGTCACTCTTACACTCCCCACACAGTCACTCTTACACTCCCCACAGTCACTCTTACACTCCCCACACAGTCACTCTTACACTCCCCATAAAGTCACTCTTACACTCCCCACAAGGTCACTTTTACACTCCCCACAAAGTCACTCTTACACTCCCCACACAGTCACTCTTACACTCCCCATAAAGTCACTCTTACACTCCCCACAAGGTCACTTTTACACTCCCCACAAAGTCACTCTTACACTCCCCATACAGTCACCCTTACACTTCCCACACAGTCACTCTTACACTCCCCACACAGTCACTCTTACACTCCCTACAAAGTCACTCTTACACTCCCCACAAAGTCACTCTTACACTCCCCACACAGTCACTCTTACACTCCCCATACAGTCACTCTTACACTTCCCACACAGTCACTCTTACACTCCAAACAGTCACTCTTACACTCCCCATAAAGTCACTCTTACACTCCCCACAAAGTCAATCTTACACTCCCCACAAAGTCACTAATACACTCCCTACAGTCACTCTTACAATCCCCACAAAGTCAATCTTACACTCCCTACAAAGTCACTCTTACACTCCCCACAAAGTCACTCTTACACTCCCCACACAGTCACTCTTACACTCCCCATACAGTCACTCTTACACTTCCCACACAGTCACTCTTACACTCCCCACACAGTCACTCTTACACTCCCCACAGTCACTCTTACACTCCCCACACAGTCACTCTTACACTCCCCACAGTCACTCTTACACTCCCCACACAGTCACTCTTACACTCCCCATAAAGTCACTCTTACACTCCCCACAAGGTCACTTTTACACTCCCCACAAAGTCACTCTTACACTCCCCACACAGTCACTCTTACACTCCCCATAAAGTCACTCTTACACTCCCCACAAGGTCACTTTTACACTCCCCACAAAGTCACTCTTACACTCCCCATACAGTCACCCTTACACTTCCCACACAGTCACTCTTACACTCCCCACACAGTCACTCTTACACTCCCTACAAAGTCACTCTTACACTCCCCACAAAGTCACTCTTACACTCCCCACACAGTCACTCTTACACTCCCCATACAGTCACTCTTACACTTCCCACACAGTCACTCTTACACTCCAAACAGTCACTCTTACACTCCCCATACAGTCACTCTTACACTCCCCACACAGTCACTCTTACACTCCACACACAGTCACTCTTACACTCCCTACAAAGTCACTCTTACACTCCCCACAAAGTCACTCTTACACTCCCCACACAGTCACTCTTACACTCCCCATACAGTCACTCTTACACTTCCCACACAGTCACTCTTACACTCCAAACAGTCACTCTTACACTCCCCATAAAGTCACTCTTACACTCCCCATACAGTCACCCTTACACTTCCCACACAGTCACTCTTACACTCCCCACACAGTCACTCTTACACTCCACACATAGTCACTCTTACACTCTCCACACATTCACTCTTACACTCCACATATAGTCACTCTTGCACTCCCCACACAGTCACTCTTACACTCTCCATACATAGTCACTCTTGCACTCCCCACAAAGTCACTCTTACACTCTCCACACAGTCACTCTTACACTCCCCACACAGTCACTCTTACACTCCCCACACAGTCACTCTTGCACTCTCTTCAACTTACGAAGAATTGATATCAGAGTTTGCGAGTTCACAAATTTCACCTTCTGCCGGTCTCTTCAACTCTTGCGTTAAAGAGTTTCCCAACTGCTTCCTCAAGGCCGCTTTCAATTGCTGCGACGAGAGGATAAGATGAACGAGTAGAAGGAAGATAACGTAAATAAATGAGATGAGAGACATATCGACTTTATCAATATAATATACACCAACTTAGTTTTTATAAACCACAACAACTATTGTAAGGAAAGTCATGCAAGGCCTTGCAACGAGAGGAAAGTGAAGTGTGAGACAATAATGTACAAATAACTGCAAGTTATGGAAGTAGACGGTGACAACAAAAGGAAGCCAACCTGTTTCGCGGAAGGGCACGTAAACGCTTCGATATTGTGGTCTTCGCATGGCTGCGAAATAACAATTGTGGGCGTGTCTTCAGATGACGGGGCATTGTTCTTTAAAGACCCCGACGGAGGTGGGTGCGGTAATGCTACAGTCCGTATTTCATCCGTTTTACTCGCCAGGGGGGGTAAACTAGTCGCAGAAATGCCAAAGTTTGCAGCTGGGATATTCATGGGAAACTTTGTACCGTTGCCCATTTCTAGCATAACCTGGTGGCAGTTATATTTATTAAGTTATATTTATTAAGTTATATTTATTAAGTTATATTTATTAAGTTATATTTATTAAGTTATATTTATTAAGTTATATTTATTAAGTTATATTTATTAAGTTATATTTATTAAGTTATATTTATTAAGTTATATTTATTAAGTTATATTTATTAAGTTATATTTATTAAGTTATATTTATTAAGTTATATTTATTAAGTTATATTTATTAAGTTATATGTATTAAGTTATATGTATTAAGTTATATTTATTAAGTTATATTTATTAAGTTATATTTATTAAGTTATATTTATTAAGTTATATTTATTAAGTTATATTTATTAAGTTATATTTATTAAGTTATATTT
This sequence comes from Osedax frankpressi, assembly GCA_964035775.1. Taxonomy (NCBI): domain Eukaryota; kingdom Metazoa; phylum Annelida; class Polychaeta; order Sabellida; family Siboglinidae; genus Osedax; species Osedax frankpressi. The sequence goes on along the minus strand of OZ038315.1, from coordinate 569,185 downwards.
ATTAAGTTATATTTATTAAGTTATATTTATTAAGTTATATTTATTAAGTTATATTTATTAAGTTATATTTATTAAGTTATCTTTATTAAGTTATATTTATTAAGTTATATTTATTAAGTTATATTTATTAAGTTATATTCATTAAGTTATATTCATTAAGTTATATTTATTAAGTTATATTTATTAAGTTATATTTATTAAGTTATATTTATTAAGTTATATTTATTAAGTTATATTTATTAAGTTATATTTATTAAGTTATATTTATTAAGTTATATTTATTAAGTTATATTTATTAAGTTATATTTATTAAGTTATATTTATTAAGTTATATTTATTAAGTTATATTTATTAAGTTATATTTATTAAGTTATATTTATTAAGTTATATTTATTAAGTTATATTTATTAAGTTATATTTATTAAGTTATATTTATTAAGTTATATTTATTAAGTTATATTTATTAAGTTATATTTATTAAGTTATATTTATTAAGTTATATTTATTAAGTTATATTTATTAAGTTATATTTATTAAGTTATATTTATTAAGTTATATTTATTAAGTTATATTTATTAAGTTATATTTATTAAGTTATATTTATTAAGTTATATTTATTAAGTTATATTTATTAAGTTATATTTATTAAGTTATATTTATTAAGTTATATTTATTAAGTTATATTTATTAAGTTATATTTATTAAGTTATATTTATTAAGTTATATTTATTAAGTTATATTTATTAAGTTATATTTATTAAGTTATATTTATTAAGTTATATTTATTAAGTTATATTTATTAAGTTATATTTATTAAGATCTCTTTATTAAGATCTCTTTATTAAGATCTCTTTATTAAGATCTCTTTATTAAGTTATATTTATTAAGTTATATTTATTAAGTTATATTTATTAAGTTATATTTATTAAGTTATATTTATTAAGTTATATTTATTAAGTTATCTTTATTAAGTTATATTTATTAAGTTATATTTATTAAGTTATATTTATTAAGTTATATTTATTAAGTTATATTTATTAAGTTATATTTATTAAGTTATATTTATTAAGTTATATTTATTAAGTTATATTTATTAAGTTATATTTATTAAGTTATATTTATTAAGTTATATTTATTAAGTTATATTTATTAAGTTATATTTATTAAGTTATATTTATTAAGTTATATTTATTAAGTTATATTTATTAAGTTATATTTATTAAGTTATATTTATTAAGTTATATTTATTAAGTTATATTTATTAAGTTATATTTATTAAGTTATATTTATTAAGTTATATTTATTAAGTTATATTTATTAAGTTATATTTATTAAGTTATATTTATTAAGTTATATTTATTAAGTTATATTTATTAAGTTATATTTATTAAGTTATATTTATTAAGTTATATTTATTAAGTTATATTTATTAAGTTATATTTATTAAGTTATATTTATTAAGTTATATTTATTAAGTTATATTTATTAAGTTATATTTATTAAGTTATATTTATTAAGTTATATTTATTAAGTTATATTTATTAAGTTATATTTATTAAGTTATCTTTATTAAGTTATATTTATTAAGTTATATTTATTAAGTTATATTCATTAAGTTATATTCATTAAGTTATATTTATTAAGTTATATTTATTAAGTTATATTTATTAAGTTATATTTATTAAGTTATATTTATTAAGTTATATTTATTAAGTTATATTTATTAAGTTATATTTATTAAGTTATATTTATTAAGTTATATTTATTAAGTTATATTTATTAAGTTATATTTATTAAGTTATATTTATTAAGTTATATTTATTAAGTTATATTTATTAAGTTATATTTATTAAGTTATATTTATTAAGTTATATTTATTAAGTTATATTTATTAAGTTATATTTATTAAGTTATATTTATTAAGTTATATTTATTAAGTTATATTTATTAAGTTATATTTATTAAGTTATATTTATTAAGTTATATTTATTAAGTTATATTTATTAAGTTATATTTATTAAGTTATATTTATTAAGTTATATTTATTAAGTTATATTTATTAAGTTATATTTATTAAGTTATATTTATTAAGTTATATTTATTAAGTTATATTTATTAAGTTATATTTATTAAGTTATATTTATTAAGTTATATTTATTAAGTTATATTTATTAAGTTATATTTATTAAGTTATATTTATTAAGTTATATTTATTAAGTTATATTTATTAAGTTATATTTATTAAGTTATATTTATTAAGTTATATTTATTAAGTTATATTTATTAAGTTATATTTATTAAGTTATATTTATTAAGTTATATTTATTAAGTTATATTTATTAAGTTATATTTATTAAGTTATATTTATTAAGTTATATTTATTAAGTTATATGTATTAAGATCTCTTTATTAAGATCTCTTTATTAAGATCTCTTTATTAAGATCTCTTTATTAAGATCTCTTTATTAAGATCTCTTTATTAAGTTATATTTATTAAGTTATATTTATTAAGTTATATTTATTAAGTTATATTTATTAAGTTATATTTATTAAGTTATATTTATTAAGTTATCTTTATTAAGTTATATTTATTAAGTTATATTTATTAAGTTATATTTATTAAGTTATATTTATTAAGTTATATTTATTAAGTTATATTTATTAAGTTATATTTATTAAGTTATATTTATTAAGTTATATTTATTAAGTTATATTTATTAAGTTATATTTATTAAGTTATATTTATTAAGTTATATTTATTAAGTTATATTTATTAAGTTATATTTATTAAGTTATATTTATTAAGTTATATTTATTAAGTTATATTTATTAAGTTATATTTATTAAGTTATATTTATTAAGTTATATTTATTAAGTTATATTTATTAAGTTATATTTATTAAGTTATATTTATTAAGTTATATTTATTAAGTTATATTTATTAAGTTATATTTATTAAGTTATATTTATTAAGTTATATTTATTAAGTTATATTTATTAAGTTATATTTATTAAGTTATATTTATTAAGTTATATTTATTAAGTTATATTTATTAAGTTATATTTATTAAGTTATATTTATTAAGTTATATTTATTAAGATCTCTTTATTAAGTTATATTTATTAAGTTATCTTTATTAAGTTATATTTATTAAGTTATCTTTATTAAGTTATATTCATTAAGTTATATTTATTAAGTTATATTCATTAAGTTATATTCATTAAGTTATATTCATTAAGTTATATTCATTAAGTTATATTTATTAAGTTATATTTATTAAGTTATATTTATTAAGTTATATTTATTAAGTTATATTTATTAAGTTATATTTATTAAGTTATATTCATTAAGTTATATTCATTAAGTTATATTCATTAAGTTATATTCATTAAGTTATATTCATTAAGTTATATTCATTAAGTTATATTCATTAAGTTATATTCATTAAGTTATATTCATTAAGTTATATTCATTAAGTTATATTTATTAAGTTATATTTATTAAGTTATATTTATTAAGTTATATTTATTAAGTTATATTTATTAAGTTATATTTATTAAGTTATATTTATTAAGTTATATTTATTAAGTTATATTTATTAAGTTATATTTATTAAGTTATATTTATTAAGTTATATTTATTAAGTTATATTTATTAAGTTATATTTATTAAGTTATATTTATTAAGTTATATTTATTAAGTTATATTTATTAAGTTATATTTATTAAGTTATATTTATTAAGTTATATTTATTAAGTTATATTTATTAAGTTATATTTATTAAGTTATATTTATTAAGTTATATTTATTAAGTTATATTTATTAAGTTATATTTATTAAGTTATATTTATTAAGTTATATTTATTAAGTTATATTTATTAAGTTATATTTATTAAGTTATATTTATTAAGTTATATTTATTAAGTTATATTTATTAAGTTATATTTATTAAGTTATATTTATTAAGTTATATTTATTAAGTTATATTTATTAAGTTATATTTATTAAGTTATATTTATTAAGTTATATTTATTAAGTTATATTTATTAAGTTATATTTATTAAGTTATATTTATTAAGTTATATTTATTAAGTTATATTTATTAAGTTATATTTATTAAGTTATATTTATTAAGTTATATTTATTAAGTTATATTTATTAAGTTATATTTATTAAGTTATATTTATTAAGTTATATTTATTAAGTTATATTTATTAAGTTATATTTATTAAGTTATATTTATTAAGTTATATTTATTAAGTTATATTTATTAAGTTATATTTATTAAGTTATATTTATTAAGTTATATTTATTAAGTTATATTTATTAAGTTATATTTATTAAGTTATCTTTATTAAGTTATATTTATTAAGTTATATTTATTAAGTTATATTTATTAAGTTATATTTATTAAGTTATATTTATTAAGTTATATTTATTAAGTTATATTTATTAATTTATATTTATTAAGTTATATTTATTAAGTTATATTTATTAAGTTATATTTATTAAGTTATATTTATTAAGTTATATTTATTAAGTTATATTTATTAAGTTATATTTATTAAGTTATATTTATTAAGTTATATTTATTAAGTTATATTTATTAAGTTATATTTATTAAGTTATATTTATTAAGTTATATTTATTAAGTTATATTTATTAAGTTATATTTATTAAGTTATATTTATTAAGTTATATTTATTAAGTTATATTTATTAAGTTATATTTATTAAGTTATATTTATTAAGTTATATTTATTAAGTTATATTTATTAAGTTATATTTATTAAGTTATATTTATTAAGTTATATTTATTAAGTTATATTTATTAAGTTATATTTATTAAGTTATATTTATTAAGTTATATTTATTAAGTTATATTTATTAAGTTATATTTATTAAGTTATATTTATTAAGTTATATTTATTAAGTTATATTTATTAAGTTATATTTATTAAGTTATATTTATTAAGTTATATTTATTAAGTTATATTTATTAAGTTATATTTATTAAGTTATATTTATTAAGTTATATTTATTAAGTTATATTTATTAAGTTATATTTATTAAGTTATATTTATTAAGTTATATTTATTAAGTTATATTTATTAAGTTATATTTATTAAGTTATATTTATTAAGTTATATTTATTAAGTTATATTTATTAAGTTATATTTATTAAGTTATATTTATTAAGTTATATTTATTAAGTTATATTTATTAAGTTATATTTATTAAGTTATATTTATTAAGTTATATTTATTAAGTTATATTTATTAAGTTATATTTATTAAGTTATATTTATTAAGTTATATTTATTAAGTTATATTTATTAAGTTATATTTATTAAGTTATATTTATTAAGTTATATTTATTAAGTTATATTTATTAAGTTATATTTATTAAGTTATATTTATTAAGTTATATTTATTAAGTTATATTTATTAAGTTATATTTATTAAGTTATATTTATTAAGTTATATTTATTAAGTTATATTTATTAAGTTATATTTATTAAGTTATATTTATTAAGTTATATTTATTAAGTTATATTTATTAAGTTATATTTATTAAGTTATATTTATTAAGTTATATTTATTAAGTTATATTTATTAAGTTATATTTATTAAGTTATATTTATTAAGTTATATTTATTAAGTTATATTTATTAAGTTATATTTATTAAGTTCTATTTATTAAGTTATATTTATTAAGTTATATTTATTAAGTTATATTTATTAAGTTATATTTATTAAGTTATATTTATTAAGTTATATTTATTAAGTTATATTTATTAAGTTATATTTATTAAGTTATATTTATTAAGTTATATTTATTAAGTTATATTTATTAAGTTATATTTATTAAGTTATATTTATTAAGTTATATTTATTAAGTTATATTTATTAAGTTATATTTATTAAGTTATATTTATTAAGTTATATTTATTAAGTTATATTTATTAAGTTATATTTATTAAGTTATATTTATTAAGTTATATTTATTAAGTTATATTTATTAAGTTATATTTATTAAGTTATATTTATTAAGTTATATTTATTAAGTTATATTTATTAGGTTTAATTTATTAGGTTTAATTTATTACATATGGACTTGTTTATGAATTTAGTATTTGAAATTAATATTTTATTGTGGAAATATAAATGTATGATATTGAATAAATTCAAAAAGAAATTTTCGTGAAAATTATTATCCTAGGTTTGAGAGTCAAATTCAAATTAATTTCTAAGTTTTCAATTTAAAATAAAGATGTTCTATTAGATATTCTTATAAAATCGTATTTAAATCAATCGACAGAAAATATGCATAATTGTATAAATACTCTACTTAAACCTAAGTATATACCATCGAGTATATATTACATGCATAAGGAATAAAGGTAAAAAAGCAATAATATTATTTTATATGCTAGTAATTTAATAATTAATTTATTAGATTTCATAATAAGGATATTTTACATAAATATCAATTAAGTTTGTAATTAATATTAAATATAAAATATTTAAGTAATAAAGTATATTTGATCAATGTCTTCTTTATATTTTAGATGTAAAATATATATTAATACTTAACTTATATAGAATATCAAAAAAGAAATAGCAAAATAATGTGTCAACTATTAAATTAAACAAAATGATGTGTTAAAATGATATTTAAAATTGTATTTGACAATTTGGATATTAGTTAAAAATTAAAAAAGGTAAAATTAAAAGAATCTTGAATTAAATTGTGGTTTACTTATATAATATTAAATCAAACAAATGAAATATCATAGATAATAAATCATTTTTGTTATATCATTATTACACATTATAAATAGATATTATAATTCGTAATCATTTGTAATTACTTAAAAATGAACATTGATCAATTATTAATGAATTATTAATGAATTAAAATCAAATTAGAAAAAAGAGATAATTAAAAAATGATTCAATGCATTTGAGATATTATAGACACATATAGGAAATATAAGGAATTTATATTGGATGCATTTTGGATGATTTGCATTAAATTGTAAACTACTTCATTAGAATAGGGAGTAGTTACCTGAACCATGAGCTTGTCTTCATTACTGGGAGGAGTCAGGGTTGTAAGGTGATGAGAGGTGTTCACGGACACAATAGCTTTTGAGGGCGAATCGGCGGTGAGGCTGGATTTTTGAGTGGGCGGAGACTGCATAGGGGGTGGAGCAACGACAATAGTGGGCGGGGCAACGACAATTGTGGGCGGGGCGACTACAATTGTGGGCGGTATTACGAAGGATGATTTAGTTGCGGATCTAATGGGCAGCGAAGGTTTCGCGAGAATTTTTTGGCCCGGAGTGAGTTTGGTGAGAGTCGGAGGATCTAGGTTGGGTTGGGCTAAAGAAGGAGGAGCCAGAGTGGGCGGTGCCAGTGTGGGTGGAACCAGGGTGGGAGGAGCCAGCATAGGAGTAGCAAAACTACGTGAAGCTGGGGTGTTTCCGTCATTAGTACTCATCGGAATTGAACTCTTGACCTCTGCTACAATATCTAGGTCCGTAGCGTTAGTCTTTAGATTGGCAACCACTCTCTTCTTGATAGGAGATTGCTTTACGCTAAAAAATAGGATTTGTTTAATGTAATAAATTATTTAAATATATTGAATCGAAAATTAAAAAGGAGAAAAATCAAATTATAAATAAATTCATAAATATAGATTTATCCGCAATATCTTGTTGAAATTTATATAAATCATATACAAATATTCAAATTACAAATATTACTTTATAAAGAAGACAAGGAAATTATAAATAACCATATATTGAGGGTTTATAATCACTACTCTTGGTATCGTAGAAATTAATAATTCACATGAACAATACATAAGGGTGATTAATATTCACTCGGGTCAGTGCAAGTGGTAAGTAGTCGCGGATGATATCTAGTGTTTACAATTAAAGTAGAAGAGGAACTAAATGTCTTCTGAGTCAGGGTCAAGACCTCGCCTCAGACTTAACACATAAAGTACACGAAATGTTTATTTCATTCGTCACTGATGTCTCTGCGTTATTTATATACGACTTGAATATATCAGAGCTTCGAGTCGAGTTCAACTAGAAACCACTGAACTGATAGTTGGAGCAAAATATGTTTGGGTTGTATTATTCAATGAATCACCATTATTGTAAAATATGAAGTAAATGTAGTCTCATTTAAAGCATAAAAACAAGATAGATAATGATAAATGCTATGAATATAAAGTATAATTAGATAAGGTAGCAAGTTAGGAGATAAAGGTAAATGCTATCAATATAAAGTATAATTAGATAAGGTAGCAAGTTAGAAGATAAAGGTAAATGCTATCAATATAAAGTATAATTAGATAAGGTAGCAAGTTAGAAGATAAAGGTAAATGCTATGAATATAAAGTATAATTAGATAAGGTAGCAAGTTAGAAGATAAAGGTAAATGCTATGAATATAAAGTATAATTAGATAAGGTAGCAAGTTAGAAGATAAAGGTAAATGCTATCAATATAAAGTATAATTAGATAAGGTAGCAAGTTAGAAGATAAAGGTAAATGCTATCAATATAAAGTATAATTAGATAAGGTAGCAAGTTAGAAGATAAAGGTAAATGCTATGAATATAAAGTATAATTAGATAAGGTAGCAAGTTAGAAGATAAAGGTAAATGCTATGAATATAAAGTATAATTAGATAAGGTAGCAAGTTAGAAGATAAAGGTAAATGCTATGAATATAAAGTATAATTAGATAAGGTAGCAAGTTAGAAGATAAAGGTAAATGCTATGAATATAAAGTATAATTAGATAAGGTAGCAAGTTAGAAGATAAAGGTAAATGTTATCAATATAAAGTATAATTAGATAAGGTAGCAAGTTATGAGATAAAGGTAAATGCTATCAATATAAAGTATAATTAGATAAGGTAGCAAGTTAGAAGATAAAGGTAAATGCTATCAATATAAAGTATAATTAGATAAGGTAGCAAGTTAGAAGATAAAGGTAAATGCTATCAATATAAAGTATAATTAGATAAGGTAGCAAGTTAGAAGATAAAGGTAAATGCTATGAATATAAAGTATAATTAGATAATGTAGCAAGTTAGAAGATAAAGGTAAATGCTATAAATATAAAGTATAATTAGATAAGGTAGCAAGTTAGAAGATAAAGGTAAATGCTATGAATATAAAGTATAATTAGATAAGGTAGCAAGTTAGAAGATAAAGGTAAATGCTATGAATATAAAGTATAATTAGATAAGGTAGCAAGTTAGAAGATAAAGGTAAATGCTATTAATATAAAGTATAATTAGATAAGGTAGCAAGTTAGAAGATAAAGGTAAATGTTATCAATATAAAGTATAATTAGATAAGGTAGCAAGTTATGAGATAAAGGTAAATGCTATCAATATAAAGTATAATTAGATAAGGTAGCAAGTTAGAAGATAAAGGTAAATGCTATCAATATAAAGTATAATTAGATAAGGTAGCAAGTTAGAAGATAAAGGTAAATGCTATGAATATAAAGTATAATTAGATAAGGTAGCAAGTTAGAAGATAAAGGTAAATGCTATCAATATAAAGTATAATTAGATAAGGTAGCAAGTTAGAAGATAAAGGTAAATGCTATCAATATAAAGTATAATTAGATAAGGTAGCAAGTTAGAAGATAAAGGTAAATGCTATCAATATAAAGTATAATTAGATAAGGTAGCAAGTTAGAAGATAAAGGTAAATGCTATGAATATAAAGTATAATTAGATAAGGTAGCAAGTTAGAAGATAAAGGCAAATGCTATGAATATAAAGTATAATTAGATAAGGTAGCAAGTTAGAAGATAAAGGTAAATGCTATCAATATAAAGTATAATTAGATAGGGTAGCAAGTTAGAAGATAAAGGTAAATGCTATGAATATAAAATATAATTAGATAAGGTAGCAAGTTAGAAGATAAAGGTAAATGCTATGAATATAAATTATAATTAGATAAGGTAGCAAGTTATGAGATAATGGTAAATGCTATGAATATAAAGTATAATTAGATAAGGTAGCAAGTTAGAAGATAAAGGTAAATGCTATGAATATAAAGTATAATTAGATAAGGTAGCAAGTTAGAAGATAAAGGTAAATGCTATCAATATAAAGTATAATTAGATAAGGTAGCAAGTTATGAGATAAAGGTAAATGCTATCAATATAAAGTATAATTAGATAAGGTAGCAAGTTAGAAGATAAAGGTAAATGTTATCAATATAAAGTATAATTAGATAAGGTAGCAAGTTAGAAGATAAAGGTAAATGATATCAATATAAAGTATAATTAGATAAGGTAGCAAGTTAGAAGATAAAGGTAAACGCTATCAATATAAAGTATAATTAGATAAGGTAGCAAGTTATGAGATAAAGGTAAATGCTATCAATATAAAGTATAATTAGATAAGGTAGCAAGTTAGAAGATAAAGGTAAATGTTATCAATATAAAGTATAATTAGATAAGGTAGCAAGTTAGAAGATAAAGGTAAATGATATCAATATAAAGTATAATTAGATAAGGTAGCAAGTTATGAGATAAAGGTAAATGCTATCAATATAAAGTATAATTAGATAAGGTAGCAAGTTAGAAGATAAAGGTAAATGCTATCAATATAAAGTATAATTAGATAAGGTAGCAAGTTATGAGATAAAGGTAAATGCTATCAATATAAAGTATAATTAGATAAGGTAGCAAGTTAGAAGATAAAGGTAAATGCTATGAATATAAAGTATAATTAGATAAGGTAGCAAGTTAGAAGATAAAGGTAAATGCTATGAATATAAAGTATAATTAGATAAGGTAGCAAGTTAGAAGATAAAGGTAAATGCTATCAATATAAAGTATAATTAGATAAGGTAGCAAGTTAGAAGATAAAGGTAAATGCTATGAATATAAAGTATAATTAGATAAGGTAGCAAGTTAGAAGATAAAGGCAAATGCTATGAATATAAAGTATAATTAGATAAGGTAGCAAGTTAGAAGATAAAGGTAAATGCTATCAATATAAAGTATAATTAGATAAGGTAGCAAGTTAGAAGATAAAGGTAAATGCTATGAATATAAAATATAATTAGATAAGGTAGCAAGTTAGAAGATAAAGGTAAATGCTATGAATATAAAGTATAATTAGATAAGGTAGCAAGTTATGAGATAATGGTAAATGCTATGAATATAAAGTATAATTAGATAAGGTAGCAAGTTAGAAGATAAAGGTAAATGCTATGAATATAAAGTATAATTAGATAAGGTAGCAAGTTAGAAGATAAAGGTAAATGCTATCAATATAAAGTATAATTAAATAAGGTAGCAAGTTATGAGATAAAGGTAAATGCTATCAATATAAAGTATAATTAGATAAGGTAGCAAGTTAGAAGATAAAGGTAAATGTTATCAATATAAAGTATAATTAGATAAGGTAGCAAGTTAGAAGATAAAGGTAAATGATATCAATATAAAGTATAATTAGATAAGGTAGCAAGTTAGAAGATAAAGGTAAATGCTATCAATATAAAGTATAATTAGATAAGGTAGCAAGTTATGAGATAAAGGTAAATGCTATCAATATAAAGTATAATTAGATAAGGTAGCAAGTTAGAAGATAAAGGTAAATGTTATCAATATAAAGTATAATTAGATAAGGTAGCAAGTTAGAAGATAAAGGTAAATGTTATCAATATAAAGTATAATTAGATAAGGTAGCAAGTTAGAAGATAAAGGTAAATGATATCAATATAAAGTATAATTAGATAAGGTAGCAAGTTATGAGATAAAGGTAAATGCTATCAATATAAAGTATAATTAGATAAGGTAGCAAGTTAGAAGATAAAGGTAAATGCTATGAATATAAAGTATAATTAGATAAGGTAGCAAGTTATGAGATAATGGTAAATGCTATGAATATAAAGTATAATTAGATAAGGTAGCAAGTTAGAAGATAAAGGTAAATGCTATGAATATAAAGTATAATTAGATAAGGTAGCAAGTTAGAAGATAAAGGTAAATGCTATCAATATAAAGTATAATTAGATAAGGTAGCAAGTTATGAGATAAAGGTAAATGCTATCAATATAAAGTATAATTAGATAAGGTAGCAAGTTAGAAGATAAAGGTAAATGTTATCAATATAAAGTATAATTAGATAAGGTAGCAAGTTAGAAGATAAAGGTAAATGATATCAATATAAAGTATAATTAGATAAGGTAGCAAGTTAGAAGATAAAGGTAAATGCTATCAATATAAAGTATAATTAGATAAGGTAGCAAGTTATGAGATAAAGGTAAATGCTATCAATATAAAGTATAATTAGATAAGGTAGCAAGTTAGAAGATAAAGGTAAATGTTATCAATATAAAGTATAATTAGATAAGGTAGCAAGTTAGAAGATAAAGGTAAATGATATCAATATAAAGTATAATTAGATAAGGTAGCAAGTTATGAGATAAAGGTAAATGCTATCAATATAAAGTATAATTAGATAAGGTAGCAAGTTAGAAGATAAAGGTAAATGCTATCAATATAAAGTATAATTAGATAAGGTAGCAAGTTATGAGATAAAGGTAAATGCTATCAATATAAAGTATAATTAGATAAGGTAGCAAGTTAGAAGATAAAGGTAAATGCTATGAATATAAAGTATAATTAGATAAGGTAGCAAGTTAGAAGATAAAGGTAAATGCTATGAATATAAACATTTGTCATTGTAAGCATTCAGTAATATTAACTTTATTTTTTGTTGGTTTAAAGATTGATAAATGACAGTTTTTCGAGGGTCATTTGATCTGGCTTCGAATGCTTTCAGCGTTTTCGATTGTACCAAAGGGGAAATGGCTATCTGTTAAATGAATACTATTATATGTATTCATTATTATACAATAAATACAATGCACTTAAGTTAACTTTATATTAGTTATATTATATTAGTTAACTTTATATTAGTTATATTATATTAGTTAACTTTATATTAGTTAACTTTATATTAGTTATATTATATTAGTTAACTTTATATTAGTTATATTATATTAGTTATATTATATTAGTTATAATATATTAGTTATATTATATTAGTTATATTAATTTAGTTAACTTTATATTAGTTAACTTTATATTAGTTATATTATATTAGTTAACTTTATATTAGTTATATTATATTAGTTATAATATATTAGTTATATTATATTAGTTAACTTTATATTAGTTATATTATATTAGTTAACTTTATATTAGTTAACTTTATATTAGTTATATTATATTAGTTAACTTTATATTAGTTATATTATATTAGTTAACTTTATATTAGTTAACTTTATATTAGTTAACTTTATATTAGTTAACTTTATATTAGTTAACTTTATATTAGTTAACTTTATATTAGTTAACTTTATATTAGTTAACTTTATATTAGTTAACTTTATATTAGTTATATTATATTAGTTAACTTTATATTAGTTATATTATATTAGTTAACTTTATATTAGTTATATTATATTAGTTAACTTTATATTAGTTATATTATATTAGTTAACTTTATATTAGTTAACTTTATATTAGTTAACTTTATATTAGTTAACTTTATATTAGTTATATTATATTAGTTAACTTTATATTACTAATGTTATTGTAATCATTTTCTTTGCCAACATTTTAATTTACAGATTATTTGTATTGGAATTAGTACATTGTAATCCCCTTATTAAAAACATTATTACTAACAATTGATTGTATTTTGCTTAATAGTAGCTAAAGTAACTTCAACCTCGCTGAAGTAATTAGTCAGATAATAAAGAAATACTCAGAGAGTGAGAGTACTAGGTGTAGATGTTACTTAAGTGTTGTAAAATAAAAGCATCTAGTGAAAGAAATCATTCTAATCGCGAAAATGTACCTGAGAAGATTTTGGATGCATCGAGTGCTGTCTGTAGAGGTAATTCTGGGACAGAAACTGGGGCGTTGGTGTATTCAAATTACTCAGGGAGGTATCGTTAGCCTGTGTTTCAGATTGAAGTCATTACGTAGCAGAAGTTTCACCGTTTGATCAAAGTGAAATTCATGTTATGTAAACTATTTTATAATCAAAGAACTTAAATTTAATTAAAACATAAGTAATTTGTTTTCTTTTTTAATAACCAATTTTCATTGTTAAAGATAACTGTGCTCATTACGTAATATTGTTAAATAATCAGACAGGATATTATGGTCATTTTAGAAACTGTTTCCCAAATATATTGAGTAGAATTCCATTGATTAATGTTTTTGAGAAAATGAGAAATATATTCGATAAAAATGATTACCAGAGATTCTGTAAACTGTGTTTGTTACAAAACAATAAAACAATAAAGTTAAGGGTGACATTATTACGTTGGTGTATCCTTTGTCGAAGTACTATCGTAGGGTAATATTGACACTGACATTGGAATCGCTGTTGAGAGTGCCGGGCGATGTATTGGCGTTTTTGAAAGAAAGCGCAAAGATATCAACTTTTTGATCTAACTCCAAGCCGAGTTCATCGCAGTTCTTCAGCAAGCAAGTAGGGGTAGGGGTTTCACCTGCGCGATGGTTTACGTTGGGTTTCGGGGGTGATAGACGATGATAGTTTGGGAAAGAACAGTGGATATGTGTAGTGTTAGGGGGTGCAATAGCGTGGAAAATAATTTGCGAGAGGAGAGAATACTTTAAGAGGTGAATTGGAGTATAAAAGTTGTACGGGAACAGAAATCATATTTTGTAAAATTATAAAACTGCTATAAGAAATAAAATAAACAGAATATTATCTTAAGAAAAGATTACATAATAAGAGTGTATATTTTAATTTTAGATTAAACTTAAATAAAATTTGATTTTTGTAAATGAATGTGATTACTTCTTATATAGAGCAACAAAGTTGAATTTACTCTTTCCATACTTAATAGAAGCTGATTGTAGTCTAGCTATTGTCTTGTCAGAAGTTCTTAGTTATCTGTGTTTCCTTTAGATGATAATTAGTTGTCTTTTGTCATATGGTCATTAGCAAATAATATTTGTGTATTATCTTTGATAATTTTCAGTTAAAAGAAGTATTCATTGCATGAGTTCTATAAAGATGGTTGAGTGATCTTTCTTCTTTAGATGGAATATAAGTCAAATGACTCATTATCTCTTTTAAAGTTTACATAAGTGTGTTGTTTTCTGAGATTGAATAATAAAGTAGTATTTTGTTTTGTTATGGCGAAATTTGTATTGAGATTTAATTTGTAGGAATTTGATAACTGAATGTTTAGTCAAATTAATTAGTAGTGTATTATTATTAGTGAGTGTAGTTAGTGTAATGAGTGTAATGAGTGTAGTGAGTGTAGTTAGTGTAGTTAGTGTAGTGAGTGTAATGAGTGTAGTGAGTGTAGTTAGTGTAGTTAGTGTAGTGAGTGTAGTGAGTGTAGTGAGTGTAATGAGTGTAGTGAGTGTAGTGAGTGTAGTGAGTGTAGTGAGTGTAGTAAGTGTAGTTAGTGTAGTTAGTGTAGTGAGTGTAATGAGTGTAATGAGTGTAGTGAGTGTAGTTAGTGTAGTTATTGTAGTGAGTGTAGTGAGTGTAGTGAGTGTAGTGAGTGTAGTGAGTATAGTGAGTGTAGTGAGTGTAGTGAGTGTAGTGAGTATAGTGAGTGTAGTGAGTGTAGTTAGTGTAGTTAGTGTAGTGAGTGTAGTGAGTGTAGTGAGTGTAGTGAGTGTAGTGAGTATAGTGAGTGTAGTGAGTGAGGTGAGTGTAATGAGTGTAGTTAGTGTAGTGAGTGTAGTGAGTGTAGTAAGTGTAGTTAGGGTAGTGAGTGTAGTGAGTGTAATGAGTGTAGTGAGTGTAGTTAGTGTAGTTAGTGTAGTGAGTGTAGTGAGTGTAGTGAGTGTAGTGAGTGTAGTGAGTATAGTGAGTGTAGTGAGTGTAGTTAGTGTAGTTAGTGTAGTGAGTGTAGTGAGTGTAGTGAGTGTAGTGAGTGTAGTGAGTATAGTGAGTGTAGTGAGTGAGGTGAGTGTAATGAGTGTAGTTAGTGTAGTGAGTGTAGTGAGTGTAGTAAGTGTAGTTAGGGTAGTGAGTGTAGTGATTGTAGTTAGTGTAGTTAGTATAGTGAGTGTAGTTAGTGTAGTAAGAGTAGTGAGTGTAGTTAGTGTAGATAGTGTAGTGAGTGTAGTTAGTGTAGTGAGTGTAGTTAGCGTAGTGAGTGTAGTGGTGTAGTTAGTGTAGTGGTGTAGTTAGTGTAGTTAGTATAGTGAGTGTAGTAAGTGTAGTGAGTGTAGTGAGTGTATTGATTGTAGTTAGTGTAGTTAGTATAGTGAGTGTAATTAGTGTAGTAAGAGTAGTGAGTGTAGTTAGTGTAGATAGTGTAGTGAGTGTAGTTAGTGTAGTGAGTGTAGTGAGTGTAGTGAGTATAGTGAGTGTAGTGAGTGAGGTGAGTGTAATGAGTGTAGTTAGTGTAGTGAGTGTAGTGAGTGTAGTGAGTGTAGTGAGTGTAGTGAGTGTAGTAAGTGTAGTGAGTGTAGTGAGTGTAGTGAGTGTAGTGAGTGTAGTTAGTGTAGTGAGTATAGTGAGTGTAGTGAGTGTATTGAGTGTAGTTAGTGTAGTTAGTATAGTGAATGTAGTGAGTGTAGTGAGTGTAGTTAGTATAGTGATTGTAGTGAGTGTAGTTAGTGTAGTGAGTGTAGTGAGTGTAGTAAGTGTAGTAAAAGTAGTAAGTGTAGTTAGTGTAGTGAGTGTAGTGAGTGTAGTAAGTGTAGTAAAAGTAGTAAGTGTAGTTAGTGTAATGAGTGTAGTGAGTGTAGTAAGTATAGTTAGTGTAGTGAGTGTAGTGAGTGTAGTGAGTGTAGTGAGTGTAATGAGTGTAGTTAGTGTAGTGAGTATAGTGAGTGTAGTGAGTGTATTGAGTGTAGTTAGTGTAGTTAGTATAGTGAGTGTAGTAAGTGTAGTGAGTGTAGTGAGTGTATTGATTGTAGTTAGTGTAGTTAGTATAGTGAGTGTAATTAGTGTAGTAAGAGTAGTGAGTGTAGTTAGTGTAGATAGTGTAGTGAGTGTAGTTAGTGTAGTGAGTGTAGTGAGTGTAGTGAGTATAGTGAGTGTAGTGAGTGAGGTGAGTGTAATGAGTGTAGTTAGTGTAGTGAGTGTAGTGAGTGTAGTTAGTGTAGTGAGTATAGTGAGTGTAGTGAGTGTATTGAGTGTAGTTAGTGTAGTTAGTATAGTGAATGTAGTGAGTGTAGTGAGTGTAGTTAGTATAGTGATTGTAGTGAGTGTAGTTAGTGTAGTGAGTGTAGTGAGTGTAGTAAGTGTAGTAAAAGTAGTAAGTGTAGTTAGTGTAATGAGTGTAGTGAGTGTAGTAAGTATAGTTAGTGTAGTGAGTGTAGTGAGTGTAGTGAGTGTAGTGAGTGTAATGAGTGTAGTTAGTGTAGTGAGTATAGTGAGTGTAGTGAGTGTATTGAGTGTAGTTAGTGTAGTTAGTATAGTGAATGTAGTGAGTGTAGTGAGTGTAGTTAGTATAGTGATTGTAGTGAGTGTAGTTAGTGTAGTGAGTGTAGTGAGTGTAGTAAGTGTAGTAAAAGTAGTAAGTGTAGTTAGTGTAATGAGTGTAGTGAGTGTAGTAAGTATAGTTAGTGTAGTGAGTGTAGTGAGTGTAGTGAGTGTAGTTAGTGTAGTAAGTGTAGTGAGTGTAGTTAGTGTAGTGAGTGTAATGAGTGTAGTTAGTGTAGTGAGTATAGTGAGTGTAGTGAGTGTATTGAGTGTAGTTAGTGTAGTTAGTATAGTGAATGTAGTGAGTGTAGTGAGTGTAGTTAGTATAGTGATTGTAGTGAGTGTAGTTAGTGTAGTGAGTGTAGTGAGTGTAGTAAGTGTAGTAAAAGTAGTAAGTGTAGTTAGTGTAATGAGTGTAGTGAGTGTAGTAAGTATAGTTAGTGTAGTGAGTGTAGTGAGTGTAGTGAGTGTAGTTAGTGTAGTAAGTGTAGTGAGTGTAGTTAGTGTAGTGAGTGTAATGAGTGTAGTTAGTGTAGTGAGTATAGTGAGTGTAGTGAGTGTATTGAGTGTAGTTAGTGTAGTTAGCATAGTGAATGTAGTGAGTGTAGTGAGTGTAGTTAGTATAGTGATTGTAGTGAGTGTAGTTAGTATAGTGAGTGTAGTGAGTGTAGTGAGTGTAGTGAGTGTAGTGAGTGTAGTGAGTGTAGTGGTGTAGTGAGTGTAGTGAGTGTAGTGAGTGTAATGAGTGTAGTTAGTGTAATGAGTGTAGTTAGTGTAGTTAGTGTAGTGAGTGTAGTGAGTGTAGTGAGTGTAGTGAGTGTAGTTAGTGTAGTAAGTGTAGTGAGTGTAATGAGTGTAGTTAGTGTAATGAGTGTAGTTAGTGTAGTAAGTGTAGTGAGTGTAATAAGTGTAGTTAGTGTAATGAGTGTAGTGAGTGTAATGCGTGTAGTTAGTTTAGTGAGTGTAGTGAGTGTAGTAAGTGTAGTTAGTGTAGTGAGCGTAATTAGTGTAGTGAGCGTAGTGAGTGTAGTGAGTGTAATAAGTGTAGTGAGTGCAATGAGTGTAATGAGTGTAGTTAGTATAGTGATTGTAGTGAGTGTAGTTAGTGTAGTGAGTGTAGTGAGTGTAGTAAGTGTAGTAAAAGTAGTAAGTGTAGTTAGTGTAATGAGTGTAGTGAGTGTAGTAAGTATAGTTAGTGTAGTGAGTGTAGTGAGTGTAGTGAGTGTAGTTAGTGTAGTAAGTGTAGTGAGTGTAGTTAGTGTAGATAGTATAGGTAGTGTATTGATTGTAGTAAGTGTAGTTAGTATAGTGATTGTAGTGAGTGTAGTAAGAGTAGTGAGTGTAGTTAGTGTAGATAGTGTAGGTAGTGTAGTGAGTGTAGTTTGTGTAGCGAGTGTAGTGAGTGTAGTGAGTTTAATGAGTGTAGTGAGTGTAGTGAGTGTAATGAGTGTAGTTAGTGTAGTTAGTGTAGTGAGTGTAGTGAGTGTAGTGAGTGTAATGAGTGTAGTGAGTGTAGTGAGTGTAGTGAGTGTAGTGAGTGTAGTAAGTGTAGTGAGTGTAGTGAGTGTAGTGAGTGTAGTGAGTGTAGTGAGTGTAGTGAGTGTAGTTAGTGTAGTTAGTGTAGTGAGTGTAGTTAGTGTAGTGAGTGTAGTTAGTGTAGTGAGTGTAGTTAGTGTAGTGAGTGTAGTTAGTGTAGTGATTGTAGTGGTGTAGTGAGTGTAGTTAGTATAGTGAGTGTAGTGAGTGTAGTTAGTGTAGTTAGTGTAGTGAGTGTAGTTAGTGTAGTGAGTGTAGTTAGTGTAGTGATTGTAGTGGTGTAGTGAGTGTAGTTAGTATAGTGAGTGTAGTGAATGTAGTGAGTGTAGTTAGTATAGTGATTTTAGTGGTGTAGTGAGTGTAGTTAGTATAGTGAGTTTAGTTAGTGTAGTGAGTGTAGTTAGTGTATTGAGTGTAGTAAGTGTAGTAAGAGTAAAGAGTGTAGATATTGTAGTAAGTGTTGAATATGTGTATTTATGTATTTGAAACTGTGTTAATGTGTAAGCAGGTGTGTGTATATTTGTTTTATGGTGTGTGAGTGTATGGGTGTAGTGAGTGTAGTGAGTGTAGTGAGTGTAGTGAGTGTAGTGAGTGTATGAGTGTGTGATTGTTTTAATGTCAGAGTATATACGTGATAAATACATTAAAAAAATTAGTCAATGACTATATTACAAATAAAGGTAAATGACCATAAATCAACTACTTGTAAATGTAGACCAATAACTTCTATACAGAGTAGCATTCTTTAATAAGAATCATTAACCAACTTTATAACTGTTTCATTGACAAAATATATGATGCCTAGGAAATCAAATAGAGCAAATAACACCCTTATAAAGCTATATACTTAATAAATATATATGTTAATTTATACTATATATACTATATATACTGTTAATATATAGTAACAGTATATATAGTATATATTAATAGTATATATAGTATATATTAACATATATATAGTATATATTAACAGTATATATAGTATATAGTAGCAGTATATATTAACATATATATTAACATATATATAGTATAAATTAACAGTATAGATAGTATAGATAGTATATATTAACATATATATAGTATATATTAACAGTATATATATAGTATGTATTAACATATATATAGTATATATTAAGAGTATAGTATAGATAGTATATATTAACATATATATAGTATATATTAACAGTATATATAGTATATATTAACATATATATAGTATATATTGACTGTATATGTAGTATATATTAACATATATATAGTATATATTAATAGTATATATAGTATATATTAACATTTATATAGTACATATTAACATTTATATAGTATATATTAACATATATATAGTATATATTGACTGTATATATAGTATATATTAACATATATATAGTATATATTGACTGTATAGATAGTATATATTAACATATATATAGTATATATTGACTGTATAGATAGTATATATTAACATATATATAGTATATATTGACTGTATAGATAGTATATATTAACATATATATAGTATATATTGACTGTATATATAGTATATATTAACATATATATAGTATATATTGACTGTATATATAGTATATATTAACATATATATAGTATATATTGACTGTATAGATAGTATATATTAACATATATATAGTATATATTGACTGTATAGATAGTATATATTAACATATATATAGTATATATTGACTGTATATATAGTATATATTAACATATATATAGTATATATTGACTGTATATATAGTATATATTAACATATATATAGTATATTCATATTGTTAATATTTTATAATGTTTAACTTGTACAATAAGTAAATATTAAGATATCTTATTTATGAAATGCAAACTATATATAATATATAGTATATTTTGAATTATCACTTATATAATAATTATTATTGTTACCTAGAAAAAGTATGTTTGTCTTATCTAAAGACATATCTTTAGATAAATGTATATTTTATAATACATTACTGAAGGAACTGCATCTAGTTTTAATATAATTTCTTATTATTATAATATACTTTTCTACGTGTATCAAATGTATATGCAATATATCCTAAATACAGGTGACTGGATGTTAAGTTAATATCTAGTGGTCAGTGACATCGACTAAAGAGAATGAAGATTAAAACCGAATAAAGACAGTCTTTAGAAACACAGGTAAATAAACAAGTATGGTTTATATTTAGTATTAGGCATTGTTCTATTAACTTTACATTGTTCTATTAACTTTACATTGTTCTATTAACTTTACACTGTTCTATTAACTTTACACTGTTCTATTAACTTTACACTGTCTTATTAACTTTACACTGTTCTATTAACTTTACATTGTTCTATTAACTTTACACTGTTCTATTAACTTTACACTGTTCTATTAACTTTACACTGTTCTATTAACTTTACACTGTTCTATTAACTTTACACTGTTCTATTAACTTTACACTGTTCTATTAACTTTACATTGTTCTATTAACTTTACACTGTTCTATTAACTTTACATTGTTCTATTAACTTTACACTGTTCTATTAACTTTACACTGTTCTATTAACTTTACACTGTCTTATTAACTTTACATTGTTCTATTAACTTTACATTGTTCTATTAACTTTACACTGTTCTATTAACTTTACACTGTTCTATTAACTTTACACTGTTCTATTAACTTTACACTGTTCTATTAACTTTACACTGTTCTATTAACTTTACATTGTTCTATTAACTTTACACTGTTCTATTAACTTTACATTGTTCTATTA
Source organism: Osedax frankpressi (assembly GCA_964035775.1). Lineage (NCBI taxonomy): Eukaryota > Metazoa > Annelida > Polychaeta > Sabellida > Siboglinidae > Osedax > Osedax frankpressi. The sequence goes on along the minus strand of OZ038315.1, from coordinate 547,380 downwards.
ACTTTACACTGTTCTATTAACTTTACACTGTTCTATTAACTTTACATTGTTCTATTAACTTTACACTGTTCTATTAACTTTACATTGTTCTATTAACTTTACATTGTTCTATTAACTTTACACTGTTCTATTAACTTTACACTGTTCTATTAACTTTACACTGTTCTATTAACTTTACACTGTTCTATTAACTTTACATTGTTCTATTAACTTTACACTGTTCTATTAACTTTACATTGTTCTATTAACTTTACACTGTTCTATTAACTTTACACTGTTCTATTAACTTTACACTGTTCTATTAACTTTACATTGTTCTATTAACTTTACACTGTTCTATTAACTTTACATTGTTCTATTAACTTTACACTGTTCTATTAACTTTACACTGTTCTATTAACTTTACACTGTCTTATTAACTTTACACTGTTCTATTAACTTTACACTGTTCTATTAACTTTACACTGTTCTATTAACTTTACATTGTTCTATTAACTTTACACTGTTCTATTAACTTTACACTGTTCTATTAACTTTACACTGTTCTATTAACTTTACACTGTTCTATTAACTTTACACTGTTCTATTAACTTTACACTGTTCTATTAACTTTACATTGTTCTATTAACTTTACACTGTTCTATTAACTTTACATTGTTCTATTAACTTTACACTGTTCTATTAACTTTACACTGTTCTATTAACTTTACACTGTCTTATTAACTTTACACTGTTCTATTAACTTTACACTGTTCTATTAACTTTACATTGTTCTATTAACTTTACACTGTTCTATTAACTTTACACTGTTCTATTAACTTTACACTGTTCTATTAACTTTACACTGTTCTATTAACTTTACACTGTTCTATTAACTTTACACTGTCTTATTAACTTTACACTGTCTTATTAACTTTACACTGTCTTATTAACTTTACACTATTCTATTAACTTTACACTGTCTTATTAACTTTACACTGTTCTATTAACTTTACACTGTTCTTTTAACTTTACACTGTCTTATTAACTTTACACTGTCTTATTAACTTTACACTGTCTTATTAACTTTACACTGTTCTATTAACTTTACACTGTCTTATTAACTTTACACTGTCTTATTAACTTTACACTGTTCTATTAACTTTACACTGTTCTATTAACTTTACATTGTTCTATTAACTTTACACTGTTCTATTAACTTTACACTGTTCTATTAACTTTACACTGTTCTATTAACTTTACACTGTTCTATTAACTTTACACTGTTCTATTAACTTTACACTGTCTTATTAACTTTACACTGTCTTATTAACTTTACACTGTCTTATTAACTTTACACTATTCTATTAACTTTACACTGTCTTATTAACTTTACACTGTTCTATTAACTTTACACTGTTCTATTAACTTTACACTGTCTTATTAACTTTACACTGTCTTATTAACTTTACACTGTCTTATTAACTTTACACTGTTCTATTAACTTTACACTGTCTTATTAACTTTACACTGTCTTATTAACTTTACACTGTTCTATTAACTTTACACTGTCTTATTAACTTTACACTGTTCTATTAACTTTACACTGTCTTATTAACTTTACACTGTTCTATTAACTTTACACTGTCTTATTAACTTTACACTGTTCTATTAACTTTACACTGTCTTATTAACTTTACACTGTTCTATTAACTTTACACTGTCTTATTAACTTTACACTGTTCTATTAACTTTACACTGTCTTATTAACTTTACACTGTTCTATTTACATTACGAACACCAGACAAATACAGATATCCAAAGTGACATCATAACAGTTTCAAAGACCACACACTATAGAAATACACAGAGAATAAAGTAAACAGCATATAACACATAATACGTTTAATGTTTTGTATATATCTATTTGGATAGTGAATTCACTATTTTTTTTACTTCTGTTGTAATCAAGTTATAACAATAACTATAAACATATATATATATATATATATATATATATATATGTTTATTATAAAGCATTCCGAAACATATATCTATATTTAGGTAAAACTATATTGCGTAAATAACAAATTGTATAATGAGTCACACTTTTATAGATTATACAGTATCAATATAGATTATATAGTATCAATATAGATTATCCAGTATCAATATAGGTTATCCAGTATCAATATAGATTATATAGTATCAATATAGATTAAATAGTATCAATATAGATTATATAATATTAATATAGATTATATAGTATCAATATAGATTAAATAGTATCAATATAGATTATATAGTATTAATATATATTAAATAGTATCAATATAGATTATCCAGTATCAATATAGATTATATAGTATCAATATAGATTAAATAGTATCAATATAGATTATATAGTATTACTATAGATTATATAGTATCAATATAGATTATCCAGTATCAATATAGATTATACAGTATCAATATAGATTATATAGTATTAATATAGATTATATAGTATCAATATAGATTATCCAGTATCAATATAGATTATACATTATCAATATAGATTATACAGTATCAATATAGATTATATAGTATTAATATAGATTATATAATATCAATATAGATTATACAGTATAAATATAGATTATATAGTATCAATATAGATTAAATAGTATCAATATAGATTATCCAGTATCAATATAGATTATACAGTATCAATATAGATTATACAGTATCAATATAGATTATATAGTATTAATATAGATTATATAGTATCAATATAGATTATCCAGTATCAATATAGATTATATAGTATCAATATAGATTATATAGTATCAATATAGATTATACAGTATCAATATAGATTATATAATATCAATATAGATTATACAGTATAAATATAGATTATATAGTATCAATATAGATTAAATAGTATCAATATAGATTATCCAGTATCAATATAGATTATATAGTATCAATATAGATTATATAGTATCAATATAGATTATACAGTATCAATATAGATTATCCAGTATCAATATAGATTATATAGTATCAATATAGATTATCCAGTATCAATATAGATTATATAGTATCAATATAGATTATATAGTATCAATATAGATTATACAGTATCAATATAGATTATATAGTATTAATATAGATTATATAGTATCAATATAGATTATCCAGTATCAATATAGATTATATAGTATCAATATAGATTATATAGTATCAATATAGATTATACAGTATCAATATAGATTATATAGTATCAATATAGATTATACAGTATCAATATAGATTATATAGTATCAATATAGATTATATAGTATCAATATAGATTATATAGTATTAATATAGATTATATAGTATCAATATAGATTATATAGTATCAATATAGATTATATAGTATCAATATAGATTATATAGTATCAATATAGATTATATAGTATCAATATAGATTATACAGTATCAAAATAGATTATATAGTATCAATATAGATTATATAATATCAATATAGATTATACAGTATCAATATAGATTATATAGTATCAATATAGATTATATAGTATCAATATAGATTATACAGTTTCAATATAGATTATATAGTATCAATATAGATTATATAATATCAATATAGATTATACAGTATAAATATAGATTATATAGTATCAATATAGATTAAATAGTATCAATATAGATTAAATAGTATCAATATAGATTGTATAGTATCAATATAGATTATATAGTATCAATATGGATTATATAGTATCAATATAGATTAAATAGTATCAATATATTTGATATAGTATCAATATAGATTATATAGTATCAATATAGATTATATAGTATCAATATAGATTATACAGTATCAATATAGATTATATAGTATCAATATAGATTAAATAGTATCAATATAGATTAAATAGTATCAATATAGATTATATAGTATCAATATAGATCATACAGTATAAATATAGATTAAATAGTATCAATATAGATTATATAGTAACAATATAGATTATATAGTATCAATATAGATTATACAGTATCAATATAGATTATATAGTATCAATATAGATTAAATAGTATCAATATAGATTATATAGTATCAATATAGATTATACAGTATCAATATAGATTATATAGTATCAATATAGATTAAATAGTATCAATATAGATTAAATAGTATCAATATAGATTATACAGTATCAATATAGATTATATAGTATCAATATAGATTATATAGTATCAATATAGATTATATAGTATCAATATAGATTATATAGTATCAATATAGATTATATAGTATCAATATAGATTATATAGTATCAATATAGATTAAATAGTATCAATATAGATTAAATAGTATCAATATAGATTATACAGTATCAATATAGATTATATAGTATCAATATAGATTAAATAGTATCAATATAGATTATATAGTATCAATATAGATTAAATAGTATCAATATAGATTAAATAGTATCAATATAGATTATACAGTATCAATATAGATTATATAGTATCAATATAGATTAAATATTATCAATATAGATTAAATAGTATCAATATAGATTATATAGTATCAATATAGATTATATAGTATCAATATAGATTATATAGTATCAATATATATTATATAGTAACAATATAGATTATATAGTATCAATATAGATTATATAGTATCAATATAGATTATATAGTATCAATATAGATTATATAGTATCAATATAGATTATATATTAACAATATAGATTATATAGTAACAATATAGATTATATAGTATCAATATAGATTATATAGTATCAATATAGATTATATAGTATCAATATAGATTATATAGTATCAATATAGATTATATATTAACAATATAGATTATATAGTAACAATATAGATTATATAGTATCAATATAGATTGTATAGTATCAATATAGATTATATAGTATCAATATATATTATATAGTAACAATATAGATTATATAGTATCAATATAGATTATCCAGTATCAATATAGATTATATAGTAACAATATAGATTATATAGTAACAATATAGATTATATAGTATCAATATAGATTATCCAGTATCAATATAGATTATATAGTATCAATATATATTATATAGTAACAATATAGATTATATAGTATCAATATAGATTATATAGTATCAATATAGATTATATAGTATCAATATAGATTATATAGTATCAATATAGATTATATAGTATCAATATAGATTATATAGTATCAATATATATTATATAGTAACAATATAGATTATATAGTATCAATATAGATTATCCAGTATCAATATAGATTATATAGTATCAATATATATTATATAGTATCAATATAGATTATATAGTATCAATATAGATTATATAGTATCAATATAGATTATATAGTATCAATATAGATTATATAGTATCAATATAGATTATATAGTATCAATATAGATTATATAGTATCAATATAGATTATACAGTATCAATATAGATTATATAGTATCAATATAGATTATATAGTATCAATATATATTATATAGTAACAATATAGATTATATAGTATCAATATAGATTATCCAGTATCAATATAGATTATATAGTATCAATATATATTATATAGTATCAATATAGATTATATAGTATCAATATAGATTATATAGTATCAATATAGATTATATAGTATCAATATAGATTATATAGTATCAATATAGATTATCCAGTATCAATATAGATTATATAGTATCAATATAGATTAAATAGTATCAATATAGATTAAATAGTATCAATATAGATTATACAGTATCAATATAGATTATATAGTATCAATATAGATTAAATAGTATCAATATAGATTATACAGTATCAATATAGATTATATAGTATCAATATAGATTATATAGTATCAATATAGATTAAATAGTATCAATATAGATTATATAGTATCAATATAGATTATATAGTATCAATATAGATTATATAGTAACAATATAGATTATACAGTATAAATATAGATTATATAGTATCTATATATATTAAATAGTATCAATATAGATTATATAGTATCAATATAGATTAAATAGTATCAATATAGATTAAATAGTATCAATATAGATTAAATAGTATCAATATAGATTATATAGTATCAATATAGATTATATAGTATCAATATAGATTATATAGTATCAATATAGATTATACAGTATAAATATAGATTACATAGTATCAATATATATTATATAGTATCAATATAGATTAAATAGTATCAATATATTTTATACAGTATCAATATAGATTATACAGTATCAATATAGATTATATAGTATCAATATAGATTATATAGTATCAATATAGATTAAATAGTATCTATATAGATTATATAGTATCAATATAGATTATATAGTATCAATATAGATTATACGTATCAATATAGATTATATAGTATCAATATAGATTATCCAGTATCAATATATATTATATAGTAACAATATAGATTATATAGTATCAATATAGATTATCCAGTATCAATATAGATTATATAGTATCAATATATATTATATAGTATCAATATAGATTATATAGTATCAATATAGATTATATAGTATCAATATAGATTATATAGTATCAATATAGATTATATAGTATCAATATAGATTATCCAGTATCAATATAGATTATATAGTATCAATATAGATTAAATAGTATCAATATAGATTAAATAGTATCAATATAGATTATACAGTATCAATATAGATTATATAGTATCAATATAGATTAAATAGTATCAATATAGATTATACAGTATCAATATAGATTATATAGTATCAATATAGATTATATAGTATCAATATAGATTAAATAGTATCAATATAGATTATATAGTATCAATATAGATTATATAGTATCAATATAGATTATATAGTAACAATATAGATTATACAGTATAAATATAGATTATATAGTATCTATATATATTAAATAGTATCAATATAGATTATATAGTATCAATATAGATTAAATAGTATCAATATAGATTAAATAGTATCAATATAGATTAAATAGTATCAATATAGATTATATAGTATCAATATAGATTATATAGTATCAATATAGATTATATAGTATCAATATAGATTATACAGTATAAATATAGATTACATAGTATCAATATATATTATATAGTATCAATATAGATTAAATAGTATCAATATATTTTATACAGTATCAATATAGATTATACAGTATCAATATAGATTATATAGTATCAATATAGATTATATAGTATCAATATAGATTATATAGTATCAATATAGATTAAATAGTATCTATATAGATTATATAGTATCAATATAGATTATATAGTATCAATATAGATTATACGTATCAATATAGATTATATAGTATCAATATAGATTATCCAGTATCAATATAGATTAAATAGTATCAATATAGATTATACAGTATCAATATAGATTATACAGTATCAATATAGATTATACAGTATCAATATAGATTATACAGTATCAATATAGATTATATAGTATCAATATAGATTATACAATCTTACATAATTATTTTAATTATAAAATAAATATATGTTTATTATATAATATAATTTTAAAGAAAATAAATGTATTTTTTTATTATATAATAAAAGTGAAAATATATTTTATAAATATTATATTTATTTTGTATTTAAAATAATTATATAATATTATATCCTATGGCTTCTTGAGTGGGCATGGCTTTTTTAAACTATCATATTACTCGATTTACTGAATGATTATTATCTACATTAAACAAAAACTGAAAATTTATATACTATTTGTCTACTAACATACAAATTTGACAGCCTATTAAATAATATGATAGAAGAATAATTATTTGTTATTTGTTAAAAATAATATATTTATATCACAAATATGAATGAAAATTTGTTATGAGGAATCTTAGAAATAAATCCTTTGGACTATTCCTTATTCATAATATCCTCTCAGAACATTTGACTAGATAATATCACCAATAATTGTATATGATTGTAATATATTAACATGTATATATGTAATTATTGTTCATTATTGGTAAGTTATAACACATATAGTTTTCCCATAATGTTTCAATGTAATATTCAGTATTTCATATTAATAAATATATTTAACATAAGTGATAAAAATAAATGTACTTTTTAAATATAAAATATATTAAGATATGTTATCTAAGGGTATATTATATTTTATATCATGATATTTTAATCTTGATATAAATAATAAAGTATGTAGCATATCATATTGTCTTGTAATATAGCCCCATTAGATAATATCATTACATAATATTACAATAATATTACAATAATATATTCCTAATATATTTTTGTAATCAAAAATTACATTTATTTACTTGTTTCTGAAAATATAAATATATATTACATGAAGTAGATTTCTAGATAATAACAACAATATTGGTCAATTTACTGATTTAGAAGAAAATTAATAGAAATTTAGTGATCAAATGTACTACAAAATTATTAATTATCTTATGTTAGTAAAAATGCTTATTCAACGATTTCTTTTCTGCAATTATTCATAAACAAATTGTTATTGAACTAATTCAAGACAAAATTAACTATAAATAAACTAAATAAACTGGGCTAATGTCTAACATCTTAGCAAATCTTATCTAGATAAAGTTTAGTATCTATTTACTTTATAACCTTTCTATTTGAATGTATGTTGCATTATCTTATTATTGGCCAAACTGTTTGAAATATTATTTCCTAGGTCACCTGACATGACGTCGTAAGACTTACAATACTGAACTATTAGGTAAGTCACCCTTAGTTATATAACGTAAGCCTTGGAAAATCATGGACGAAGGCGGAGGAACATTTAGATGAGTGTTTCGGAGACAAACCATTTGGAAAGGTAAAGAAGGCTTGTTGCTTCTGGTCCATTGAGGTACTGAGAAGCTCGAGGTCGTGTTTCGTTTGATGAATTCGCATTTTATCTTCGCTAGGAAAAGTCTGAAAATGTGTTATTTAAATACTTGAATGTCAATATCATTAAATTCATATTTATCTATCAAATCAAATCGAATGAGCAGGTCTCAAAAATTCAGAATTTAAAATCTTACTTTAGAATGTCAATCTAAATAAAAAATATGTACAAACCATATCACATTGTGTACAATTATATTTTGTATTCATTGTAACTGTAAATAATGCATGAATTAATTAATTTGCAGTAGTTTAATCATATATATAGACACATATATAGACATATATAGACACATATACAGACACATATATAGTCATATATAGACATATATATAGACATATATATAGACACATATACAGACATATATATAGACATATATAGACATATATAGACATATATATGGACACATATATAGACACATATATTGACATATATATAGACACATATATAGACACATATATAGACATATATATGGACACATATATAGATATATATAGACATATATAGACATATATATGGACACATATATATACACATATATAGACATATATATAGACACATATATAAACATATATAAAGACATATATAGACATATATAGACACATATATAGACATATATAGACATATATAGACATATATAGACACATATATAGACACATATATAGACATATATAGACATATATATGGACACATATATAGACATATATAGACACATATATAGACACATATACAGACACATATATAGATATATATAGACATATATAGACATATATATGGACACATATATATACACATATATAGACATATATATAGACACATATATAGACACATATATGGACACATATATATACACATATATAGACACATATATAGACACATATTTGACACATATATAGACACATATATAGACACATATATAGACACATATATAGACACATAAATAGACACATATATAGACACATATATAGACACATATATAGACACATATATAGACACATATATAGACACATATATAGACACATATATAGACACATAAATAGACACATATATAGACACATATATAGACACATATATAGACACATATATAGACACATATATAGACACATAAATAGACACATATATAGACACATATATAGACACATATATAGACACATATATAGACACATATATAGACACATATATAGACACATATATAGACACATAAATAGACACATATATAGACACATATATAGACACATATATAGACACATATATAGACACATATATAGACACATATATAGACACATATATAGACACATATATAGACACATATATAGACACATATATAGACACATATATAGACACATATATAGACACATATATAGACACATATATAGACACATATATAGACACATATATAGACACATATATAGACACATATATAGACACATATATAGTGACACATAAATAGACACATATATAGACACATATATAGACACATATATAGACACATATATAGACACATAAATAGACACATATATAGACACATATATAGACACATATATAGACACATATATAGACACATATATAGACACATATATAGACACATATATAGACACATATATAGACACATATATAGACATATATAGACACATATATAGACATATATAGACATATATATAGACACATATATAGACACATATATAGACACATATATAGACACATAAATAGACACATATATAGACACATATATAGACACATATATAGACACATATATAGACACATAAATAGACACATATATAGACACATATATAGACACATATATAGACACATATATAGACACATATATAGACACATATATAGACACATATATAGACATATATAGACACATATATAGACACATATATAGACACATATATAGACACATATATAGACATATATAGACACATATATAGACATATATAGACATATATATAGACACATATATAGACACATATATAGACACATATATAGACATATATAGATACATATATAGACACATATATAGACACATATATAGACACATATATAGACATATATAGACATATATATAGACATATATAGACACATATATAGACATATATAGACATATATATAGACACATATATAAACACATATATAGACATATATAGACACATATATAGACACATATATAGACATATATAGACATATATATAGACATATATAGACACATATATAGACATATATAGACATATATATAGACACATATATAGACACATATATAGACACATATATAGACATATATAGACATATATATAGACATATATATAGACACATATATAGACATATATAGACATATATAGACATATATAGACATATATAGACATATATAGACATATATATAGACATATATAGACACATATACAGACACGTATATAGACATATATAGACATATATATAGACATATATAGACACATATATAGACACATATATAGACATATATAGACATATATATAGACATATATATAGACACATATATAGACACATATATAGACATATATAGACATATATAGACATATATAGACATATATAGACATATATAGACATATATATAGACATATATAGACACATATACAGACACATATATAGACATATATAGACATATATATAGACATATATAGACACATATATAGACATATATAGACATATATATAGACACATATATAGACACATATATAGACACATATATAGACATATATAGACACATATATAGACACATATATAGACACATATATAGACACATATATAGACACATATATAGACATATATAGACATATATAGACACATATATAGACATATATAGACATATATATAGACACATATATAGACATATATAGACACATATATAGACACATATATAGACACATATATAGACACATATATAGACATATATAGATACATATATAGACACATATATAGACACATATATAGACACATATATAGACATATATAGACATATATATAGACATATATAGACACATATATAGACATATATAGACATATATATAGACACATATATAAACACATATATAGACATATATAGACACATATATAGACACATATATAGACATATATAGACATATATATAGACATATATAGACACATATATAGACATATATAGACATATATATAGACACATATATAGACACATATATAGACACATATATAGACATATATAGACATATATATAGACATATATATAGACACATATATAGACATATATAGACATATATAGACATATATAGACATATATAGACATATATAGACATATATATAGACATATATAGACACGTATACAGACACGTATATAGACATATATAGACATATATATAGACATATATAGACACATATATAGACACATATATAGACATATATAGACATATATATAGACATATATATAGACACATATATAGACACATATATAGACATATATAGACATATATAGACATATATAGACATATATAGACATATATAGACATATATATAGACATATATAGACACATATACAGACACATATATAGACATATATAGACATATATATAGACATATATAGACACATATATAGACATATATAGACATATATAGACACATATATAGACACATATATAGACACATATATAGACATATATAGACACATATATAGACACATATATAGACACATATATAGACACATATATAGACACATATATAGACATATATAGACATATATAGACACATATATAGACATATATAGACATATATATAGACACATATATAGACATATATAGACACATATATAGACACATATATAGACACATATATAGACACATATATAGACACATATATAGACATATATTACTGTACCAAGTCTACTAAAATCAAACCGAGCAAAATTTGTTTTAAGCAATAAATTTAAATATATAATATATTCGTTTATAAGACAAGTTCTATATAATGACATCTGAATTTGTATATATATATATATATATATATATATATATTTATATATATATATATATATAAATATATATATATATTTATATATATTAAAATATCATTTTATTTTCCATAAGTTTATATTAGAATGAAGAATTTACAATACATTTATTATCTATATATTATCAAATGGTATGGAATTCATTGGTAATGGTTTGTATAATTAAAATATTATATTTAAAACAGATGATTTACTATGTTAGACTAGTAATAATGATAGTCTATATATCTAATATTATTAAGTGTATGTGTATTAGATATTACTATTATTTAGGAAATGTGAAACAACCTAGTATAGTGCATATAAACAAATATAAAATACAATTTTAATTTATTGCTCCCTAAATGCATTGCTTAATTTGTTTTTGCTCAACGTAACTGGTATTAATAAATATAATATATTTATTTATTTAATAAATACTTAAAAGATAATACATATAACTATTAAACTAATAACTAATTATTAATATATATACAATGAAACTAAAAGGAAAATATTAATCAGTGAAATTTACTAGTTACAAATATTTGTATATTTAATTAACCATATAATATTAGTTATCTATTTATTATATTAAACGTAATGGAAACAAATTGTTCATATACTATACTATAAATATTACCATGTGAAGATGAAATTAATAAATTATTATATATACATTAAAATTAATGTAAATTTTAAACTATTCAATTATTTGTGTATATGTATAGATTTGTATTAGAAAAATAATTTAATTTCCTATATATTTTCCTTAGTTAATTTAAAACTCTTAAAATTATATTATATCTAGTTATGTATAGTTGTATATATTTTTATGGATAATATTTAATTATATTTATAAAATATATACCAACTTTAATAAATTATGTAATTCAATTATTTAAATAATATCGAATAATAATAATTATATTATTAACGATTTTATAAATTATCTAATATATACGATATAATAATTATGAATTCCAATGGAAAAGGTGAGTTCGATATCTATGATTACAGATAAAATATTGTATAATATTTATTAGGTCAGCGACCTAGAAATTGATTATAAAAACCTATATGAAAAATATATTATTTCTTGTATAATTCTTAAAATAATACTAGTAAATAGAGTACAACATATTTACAACATAGTAACTAATAATTAATTATAGTAAATACATGATTTAAAATCTAAATACAGTAATCAAATTATTAAATATATTCATTTTTTTAATATTTTTTAAAATATTTTCTACGTTTATTTACTTTTAATAATTAGTAATACCACCTATTGTAATTTAAAATAAATAATAATAATTTCAAAAATATCTATTGATCATAGATATGGTTAATAAAAATAACTTTATACGGACGCTAAATGAAGTCATTATAATTTTTGTTTGTATACACAATTAATACATTAATTAAGTATAATATATACCAACCATAATTATTAATTTATAATTATTATTAGTTAATAATTATTAATTATAAAAAATATTAATTAATCATATTCAATTATCTATAATTATCATAAATCATCGTTCTACTAGACTATCTCTTGATCTAACAACCATGACATAATTTATTTATAATTTTAATGATATTATATATATATATCTTTTTACTTACATCACTAAAATCCTACATACGCTTTAGTTGCTTAAATTTTAAGTTATTTTTTAATATAAATTAGTGATTAAATATTTGTAGTTGAAGATACTCATGAATAAATTTTAAAATGTATATATTACATAATCATATATATATATATACATAAGTATATGTATATGCATATATATATATATATATATATATATATATATATATAAATATATATATGCATATATATACTTATATATATATATATATATATATATATATATATTATTCGAAACTACATTAATTACATATTTTAACTTATAAATTACTCCTTAATAATACAACTGTACTTATAATAGTTAATTAAATATAGTTCTAATAACATTATTTCAAAAGTATGGTGATGATAATCATATGTAGTCTATATATAGAACATATATAATAAAATTATATTTCGATTACAGCCAAACTGTATTATACATATATATATATATATATATATATATATATATATATATATATATGTATGTGTGTGTGTGTGTGTGTGTATGTGTGTGTGTGTGTGTGTGTGTGTGTGTGTGTGTGTATATATTATTTATATATATTATGAGTAAATATTTTTTATATAATTATGAATATTATTTAGAATATTAAATATTCTAAGCGTATTATTTCTAACGAAAGTACCTTTAAAATAATATCCTTGCAATTAATTTTAGTTAAATATGTTAAATATAAATAGTTAACTTTATATAACTAATTTCGGGTAATAATTAAATATTTATAAATGCTAAATTAGTTAAATACTTAAATTTCATATATGTAATATCGCATGTAGAAGGCGAATTCATTTAGAATAGTATTCACAGACACTTTTATTTATGACTTAAAAAAACATTTTAGAATGAATTACATATATAACGTTATTAGTAACCCATGTAATACATATTCAAATAAAATAAACAATAACAACTTTACTTATAATGAACTAATTTGAACGGTCAGCCTCCTTCCCATATACTTTATTATTGCTTTTATATTTTTAGATTCTTTATTTTAACACTTTAAATAATTGAATATGTACTATGATCGCCTATGTCACTTTTTTGTAATTTTAAACTGAATCGTATACTAAAATATGAACTTGTAATTATGTTTTATATTCATACAATTGTGATTTATTTTACATACAGTATACAATATTTAATAAATGGCATGTTTATGTATTATTTAGCAATTTAAGAATGTGTTGGATATGTCAAATATATGTTTTAATGGACTGTTATATAAAATTGATAGCATGTTTTTATAAGTGAATTTAAGAAATTATTATAATATAAGATTATAAATTATAAAATTATATTATAATTGTTGTATTTATATGCGTGACATTTGATGTAATGCATCTTGCCAATATTTTACTATCTCATTATTCTCGTTATATCTGCATTGTCATCTGATGTAACCCACTTACCAATAATGGACTATCTCATTATTCTAGTTACTCTATTGCTGCTCCTAAACTATGGAATAGCCTACCAACTTCGCTCAGATCCTTATCGTCCACTCCTTCCTTTAAACGAAAATTAAAAACTTATTTATTCTCCATCGCCTATCAATAACTAAAAATCACGGCCGAAAACTACACATTGAAGTTGATGGAAGTGAATAAACCCAATTGGTTACAAGGTTACAAGGTTACAAGGTTACAAGGTTAAAAGGTTAAAAGGTTACAAGGTTACAAGGTTACAAGGTTACAAGGTTACAAGGTTACTAGGTTACTAGGTTACTAGGTTACTAGGTTACTAGGTTACTAGGTTACTAGGTTACTAGGTTACAAGGTTACAAGGTTACAAGGTTACAAGGTTACTAGGTCACTAGGTTACTAGGTCACTAGGTTACTAGGTTACAAGGTTACAAGGTCACAAGGTCACAAGGTCACAATGTCACAATGTCACAATGTCACAAGGTCACACGGTCACAAGGTTACAAGGTTACAAGGTTACAAGGTTACAAGGTTACAAGGTTACAAGGTTACAAGGTTACAAGGTTACAAGGTTACAAGGTTACAAGGTTACAAGGTTACTAGGTCACTAGGTTACTAGGTTACTAGGTTACTAGGTCACTAGGTTACTAGGTTACAATGTTACAAGGTTACAAGGTTTCAAGGTTACAAGGTTACAAGGTTACAAGGTCACAAGGTCACAAGGTCACAGGGTCACAAGGTTACAAGGTTACAAGGTTACAAGGTTACAAGGTTACAAGGTTACAAGGTTACAAGGTTACAATGTTACAAGGTTACAAGGTTACAAGGTTACAAGGTTACTAGGTTACTAGGTTACTAGGTTACTAGGTTACTAGGTTACTAGGTTACTAGGTTACTAGGTTACTAGGTTACAAGGTTACAAGGTTACTAGGTTACTAGGTCACTAGGTTACTAGGTTACTAGGTTACTAGGTTACAAGGTTACAAGGTTACAAGGTTACAAGGTTACAAGGTTACAAGGTTACAAGGTTACAAGGTCACAAGGTCACAAGGTCACAAGGTCACAAGGTCACAAGGTCACAAGGTCACAAAGTCACAAAGTCACAAGGTCACAAGGTCACAAGGTCACAAGGTCACAAGGTTACAAGGTTACAAGGTTACAAGGTTACAAGGTTACAAGGTTACAAGGTTACAAGGTTACAAGGTTACAAGGTTACTAGGTTACTAGGTTACTAGGTTACTAGGTTACTAGGTTACTAGGTTACTAGGTTACTAGGTTACAAGGTTACAAGGTTACAAGGTTACAAGGTTACAAGGTTTCAAGGTTACAAGGTTACAAGGTTACAAGGTTACTACTGATACTGCTACTGCTACTACTACTGCTACTGCTACTGCTAATGCTACTGCTACTGCTACCGCTACTGCTACCGCTACTGCTACTGCTACT
The DNA here is from genome assembly GCA_964035775.1 of Osedax frankpressi. Lineage (NCBI taxonomy): Eukaryota > Metazoa > Annelida > Polychaeta > Sabellida > Siboglinidae > Osedax > Osedax frankpressi. The sequence goes on along the minus strand of OZ038315.1, from coordinate 529,874 downwards.
GCTACTGCTACTGCTACTGCTACTGCTATTTCTGGACAACTTGTCATTGTCCCATTTATTATTTCAAAGAAACTTTGGCTGGGCTTCACCATTTAGGGATTGTTCGACAAATGATGCACATCGATAGTAATGTACGAGTAGGGGTTTACGTATAAAAACAAACAACAATAAGAATAAAAGGTAAAGAGATGTATTAATAATAACATGGCGGTGTGAAATCGTATTGAAATATGTGAAGGTAGGTATAATAATAATATATGATGGGAAGTTAACGTGGTAATGTGGTGTAGTTAATTTTAGCGGGAGGGTATAATAAATGATTAAAGTTTGGTTATCTAGTTTCGCACAACACCTATCAGTCCTTGGTGTACATAGTAAGCCTATGTCGCTCGAATGGAGTGTCTATATGCTCGTACACCACCTTCCAACGTTCGAATCGTGATTAATTCTTTTACCGATGCTGACATTCCGAGGCTATTCAGGAGCGCATCGGACCGAGGGGCGAGTTGCCCACGCCAGTCTAATATGAGCGCTCCGAATTTAACCTCAGAAGCACCGGTTATATTAATCACGAATTCGCGGACGAGAGGTATGTCATACTTATGAGTTTTCTGATCAAACCTCTCATCCATGACTGATGGGTCAGTGGTGATTTGCGTATCGACGACTACTGCTAAGCCGTCACGACAAGTGATAAGATCTGGTTTAAGAATACCAGTCGGCGTTCTAATGTGAGGTTCGAGGAAACACATATAACGTTTGTTTTCCAACGAACTCGCTAGCATCGCCGTCACTTTGTCATGACGTCTTACCCTGGCAACGTGTGTCTGCGGGCACTTCTGCAGAATATGTGTCATTGTGGTATTCGGGTACCCGCAAAACGCGCACTGAGTATTTATTTCCGGATAGGCGCGTCTGGCCCTGGCTGGACAAGGGATGATATTATGTCTCAATTTGAATACATTGATGTAATCGTGTGCGTTAATCAGACGTTTACATCTTATCCAACCGTTTAGTTTATTACCAGGCACCAAAACACGCCCATCGACACTCTGTACTAGTTGCTCATTTAGGGAAGCGCGCACTTCGGATGTACTACGCAGAGGAACACCGTCTTTAGAAGGTGGTACCGACCAACCTAGTCTATCTCGACTACCTAATATTTCTACCAGGGGATCGTCACCACCGAGGATTTTTGCCATTCTCTGGCTCCTGATGACCGGTATGGTCAGAGCCAGAACGGGGATAGCGAGACCTCCGGAATCGGTGGATGCATGAAATACCCCAAGGGATATGTCTTTTGGTAGTCTAAGCCATCTACGGACATACCGGCGTGTTGCTTTGTCTAGAGACTGGAGGCCTCGTTTGGTAGGGCCAGAAAAGTTGAGCATGTGCATACTTGCGGGGATGAGGTAATCCCTGCACAGCTCAACTTTTTGGTGAGGCTTTAGCGGGGCCCGATCTAATTTAGCAAGATTATTGTTAAAATTACAATAGATCGGACCATTATTTGGCTTAAATATTCCAGTCTCTATTCCCAGATACTTGTATGTATCGAGGACCTGCAACGCGCCGATATTCTCCAGACCAATGTTGAGGAAGGGTCTACTTTCGCATGCCCACACCCCGCGTTTTTGGTTTACGACAATATTGAGTGTTTTACATTTATAAGTATTAACCGAGAGGCCACATTGCTTGAAACGTGCGGACAATACATTTACTTGCCTTTGTAACCCCTCGGTTGTATCTGAAAACACTACAATATCATCGGCAAATGCAAGGTGTGAGACTTTAGCGAGACCGATGTTAATTGCATCCTCCTCAACCAAACAATCGATACAGTAATCCATCACGGAATTAAAAAGGATAGGAGACAAAGGGTCTCCCTGCTTAACCCCACGGCATATACGAATGGGATTGGATTTTTTTTTGGTCTATTTTTATATTTATTATATTATTATTGTATAAATTATTAATATATTTTAGAATTTTTGTAGGAGTGTTAACTCGACGAGCTAAGGCGCTGATAGCGTGATGTGACACCGAATCAAATGCCTTAGACACGTCGAGAAAACAGAGTTTTAATGATTTACATTCTTGTTTATGTTTTTTTATTATAGAATTTAATAGGTAGAGGTTTTCGCATATGCCGTCGCGTTTGGCGAAGGCCTTCTGCCTTGGTCCCAATTTTATAACCCGTGATATTCTACTGGCCAAAAGTCTGTGAAATAGTCTGGATACCATAGACGCTAGCGTTATAGGCCGATACTGATTAGGAGATGTGCTTAACTTACATATAGGTATTAGAGTTGTCGTACCAACTTTAAATGCGGAAGGGCATATACCGGTTAGTATATAGAGGTTTAACCTCATCGCAAGGCGATGAATACCGATGGATACAAGGTCCGATTTCCGAATATGGTCAGGTCCAGGGGCTCCATCATTAAGGGACTTCAGAGAAGTTGCGACCTCTTCTATTGTTATCGGCGGCGTAGAAGTGTCATTATCACTGAAGGTTGGACCGGTGAAGGGTATAGATTTAGTTTCAAATAAATCCTTCCAATATGGGTATTGGCTATCGAGGGGAAGCTGATTGAGGGGCTCTTGGAGAGATGTACTATTCAGTATTTTGCCCATAAGGTTTGCCTTGGATTTTTTCCAAAGTTGTTGAGCTTTCGCATATTCTGCGATACGAGCGGAGCGTCTCTCTTGCCTGGCCGTCTTATATAATGTACGCCTACCATTCGTGAGCGTTTTTTCTGTTCGACCGATGTATCGTTGATTAGTCTTATTTCTAGCGAGTTGCTTGTTGGGGACGTTCGATTGATGAATATTTGGTCTATTGTTCTCGGCGAGTCTTGAATTAACAATAGACCCATTGTTCATAATAGTACTATAGCACATCGTAGGCGTACGAGTTTCGGTTGTTATAGGTCGATCAGTAGATATAGTGGATAGTGTTTGTATTTGTTTTCTATGTATTTTAATTTTATCTATATTGGTTAACAAATAATCATAGTCTCTATCAATTATCACATCTGCTACTGCTACTGCTACTGCTACTGCTACCGCTACCGCTACCGCTACCGCTACCGCTACCGCTGCCGCTACCGCTACCGCTACCGCTGCCGCTACCGCTACCGCTACCGCTACCGCTACCGCTACCGCTGCCGCTACCGCTACCGCTGCCGCTGCCGCTACCGCTGCCGCTACCGCTACCGCTACCGCTACCGCTACCGCTACCACTACCACTACCACTACCACTACCACTACTACTACTACTACTACTACTACTACTACTACTACTACTACTACTACTACTACTACTACTAAAAAAAAATCTCAGATACCTCCCCGTGTTTCTTTCTATCTCCACAATATATCAACAAATTCATTGAATTATCAACCAAATTACTCAATTTTTATACTAAATTAACTATGAATTTTTCAGCTACGATATTCAGTTAAGTTCTCTCAATACTCTTCATTCTAACTCTTTTAATCTTAGTTTATACACACAATTTTTCTAAATATTCGTAAAATCACTGAAGCGAATCAATATAAACAAATACCCACCGATTTCTCTGAAATATATTTATTTTATTTCTTTTTCTTTCTTCACAAATCATTATAGTTACATATTACCATATCTATTACATCATGCATCCACTGTAATATTGCATTATCCACCGAAAATAATTACGTGATATGTAGGTGTAAATCTAGTATTCATCATAAATGTCTACATCCATACAAAAGTCTACCCTACACATGGATTAATATCAACCCTGTTAATAAACACATAGTCTCCATAATGAACTCCCCATCATTCCAGTATATTTGCAAAAAGTGCACCACCATAGAACAACTCTTACCAACAATTACAAATACCAACATCATTTCACCAAAAGAGTCTACTGACATAACCATACTAATGACTGACATTAACTCACAGCTCAAATCTCATGATAACATACTCTCCAATATCATTAAACAACTGAACACAACTAACTCCAACATAGTCAATAAATTAACAGAACTAACTAAACTTACCTAAGATACAAGTTCCCAATTCGACAAGCACTACACACAACTTAATAACACGACAGACATATCGACTAATATTAACATCCCTCGACAAAGTGTTACTACATCCCCACACAATACTCACATTTCCACACCCAGCTACCAAAAACAATGCAATTACATTCACCATAATCCTCCCCAATATATTCCAAGTTATCCCAGACACCCAATATTTCGCACATCATCAACAAAACTATATATCCCCTTGTCTCATAAAACCTCAACCCAACCTCTCATCAGCCGTCACCCACCATTCACCACCTCATCGCAATCAATTTCTCCGTCATCAAATTCCATTGTAATTGACAACCTACATTCCAAACAAACCAATAAACCCTTTCTGGATGAACTACTAAAATATGCTCACATCTCTCCTAATGCCATACTGTCCCATAAAATTACAAATTCCCTAGCTATAATCTCATTTAAGTCTATCAACTCACTTCACACATTACAATCATATACAAATGATATAAAAAATGACTCCCGATTCTCTAACTTATATATTAGAAACCAGCGTACACCTCACCAAATAACTAGAGGCAGAATACTATATCATGCTACAAAATCCAGCCTCGCCCCTTCCAATCTAAAATCCACCTACAATAAATCTACCCATTGCTATGAACTTAGAAAGAATCTCAAAGGAAAAATTGACTGGAAATCACAACCTTATAACATAACTGACACACAATATAAGAATTGGCATTCATCATATACTTCCTATATCAATACCTCCACTTCCACGTCTCACCACTCTTCCAATCCTTCAATCTGACTAACTTCCCCCAACCCACTCACAAATAAAAATAATCCATCTTCGACCATACCACCACCTTTACATCCTTTCAAGGCACCGATGCTTAATGCCTTTCTACATCTAAACTCATCTCCAGATAATACCAGATTAAGAGTGGCAACACTAAATGTATGCTCAATAAGGAACAAAGTAGATATAGTGAAAGACATTTTTAATGAGCATAATCTAGACATTCTTTGCATAACTGAGACGTGGCTGAAAGATGACGACATACCTATTACATCTTGTTTGAACACACATTATAACAGTTTTATACATCTGCCTAGACTAGGCCCACACTACGGTGGAGGTGTCGGTGTCATTTACAAGAATAGTCTTAAACTCGCTTGCAAAATCGACTTATCTCTTAAACATTCCGAAGCCTTAAAATGTACCTTCCACCCAGTTAACTCACTCCCATTCACACTCATAACCATATACAGACCACCACACAACTCCATTCCTCAATTTATAGATGAAGTGGACACACTAATGTCATCCTCAACATACCAAACCATAATACTAGGCGACTTAAACATACCCATTTCACCTAGTTCGACATACTCAAATCGATTAACAAATACCATCAACTCATATAACTTCACCCAAAATGTTCTTGAACCTACCCATACCTCAGGAAATATCCTCGATCTAATACTTTCTCACACCTCACCAAACCCTATAGTAAACACTTCCGTCCAAAACCTAGTCACAGATCATCACATTGTTACATTTAACTTACAGTTTCCCAAACCCAAGATATATCCAAAAATTATAAAATTCAGGAAAATACATAAAATTAACATCTCCGACTTTTCCACAGAACTAATCCTTGCCCTTTCCAAAAATGACGATGCCACCGACATATATCATCTAGACCATTCAATTACCTCTACTCTCAATAATCATGCACCACTAACTACAAAATCCGTCACCCCACGGCATAGCAATAAATGGTTCACTCATACACTCTCCACCATCAAACGTCAACTCCGAATATCAGAGAAGAAATGGAGAAAATCTAAGAACATACTCGACCTAGCTTCATTTAGGAAACTTTCTTTAACCTACAGGAAGTCAATACATACTGCAAAAAATGAATATTACATTAACGTTATAAAATCAGCCGGCAATGACTCCAAAAAATTATTTAAGATAGCATACACCCTACTAGGACGAATGACACCGAAAATACTTCCTGATAACACATCCAAAAATAACGCCATCGACTTTGACAAATTCTTTCACGGAAAAATAACAACGCTAGTAAACTCCCTTCCGCATCCGACACTACCCCCATTAAATATACCCTATCACTCACTTTCAACCTTCTCTTTACCATCCACTATTGATATATACAACCTTCTAAATTCAGTAAAATCTACATGCAAGCTGGATCCCATACCCCTTCAACTACTTCACCCCCTCTCATCTGTCCTCTCATCCTATTATAAATTAATAATCGATCACTCTATTAACTCCGGTACCGTTTCATCATATATGAAATATGCCCTCATCACACCCATCTCCAAAAATCATTCTATTGACAGATCAATATTATCAAACTACCGTCCAATCTCCAACTTATCTTATATTTCAAAGACATTAGAAAGAATTATTGCGAAACAACTTCAAAATTATATAAGTAACCATACCATTCTTCATAAACTGCAAAGCGCTTATACCACGAATAAAAGTACAGAAACTGCACTACTTCACATAATAAATAAAATTAAACTCTACCCAAATAAACACCCCGCAGTCATTGTCCT
>OZ038315.1:305717-518217 GCA_964035775.1 Osedax frankpressi | reverse complement strand
GCTACCGCTGCTACCGCTGCTACCGCTGCTACCGCTGCTACCGCTGCTACCGCTGCTACCGCTGCTACCGCTGCTACCGCTGCTACTGCTGCTACTGCTGCTACTGCTGCTACTGCTGCTACTGCTGCTACTGCTGCTACTGCTGCTACTGCTGCTACTGCTGCTACTGCTGCTACTGCTGCTACTGCTGCTACTGCTGCTACTGCTGCTACTGCTTCTACTGCTGCTACTGCTGCTACTGCTGCTACTGCTGCTACTGCTGCTACTGCTGCTACTGCTGCTACTGCTACTACTGCTACTACTGCTACTACTGCTACTACTGCTACTACTGCTACTACTGCTACTACTGCTACTACTGCTGCTACTGCTGCTACTGCTTCTACTGCTGCTACTGCTGCTACTGATGCTACTGCTGCTACTGCTGCTACTGCTGCTACTGCTGCTACTGCTGCTACTGCTGCTACTGCTACTACTGCTACTACTGCTACTACTGCTACTACTGCTACTACTGCTGCTACTGCTGCTACTGCTGCTACTGCTGCTACTGCTGCTACTGATGCTACTGCTGCTACTGCTGCTACTGCTGCTACTGCTGCTACTGCTGCTACTGCTGCTACTGCTGCTACTGCTGCTACTGCTGCTACTGCTGCTACTGCTGCTACTGCTGCTACTGCTGCTACTGCTGCTACTGCTGCTACTGCTGCTACTGCTGTAACTGCTGCTACTGCTGCTACTGCTGCTACTGCTGCTACTGCTGCTACTGCTGATACTGCTGCTACTGCTGCTGCTACTGCTACTGCTACTGCTACTGCTACTGCTACTGCTACTGCTACTGCTACTGCTACTGCTACTGCTACTGCTACTGCTACTGCTACTGCTACTGCTACTGCTACTGCTACTGCTACTGCTACTGCTACTGCTACTGCTACTGCTACTGCTACTGCTACTGCTACTGCTACTGCTGCTGCTGCTGCTGCTGCTGCTGCTGCTGCTGCTGCTGCTGCTGCTGCTGCTGCTGCTGCTACTGCTGCTACTGCTGCTACTGCTGCTACTGCTGCTACTGCTGCTACTGCTGCTACTGCTGCTACTGCTGCTACTGCTGCTACTGCTGCTACTGCTACTACTGCTGCTACTGCTGCTACTGCTGCTACTGCTGCTACTGCTACTGCTGCTACTGCTGCTACTGCTGCTACTGCTGCTACTGCTGCTACTGCTGCTACTGCTGCTACTGCTGCTACTGCTGCTACTGCTGCTACTGCTGCTACTGCTGCTACTGCTGCTACTGCTGCTACTGCTGCTACTGCTGCTACTGCTGCTACTGCTGCTACTGCTGCTACTGCTGCTACTGCTGCTACTGCTGCTACTGCTGCCACTGCTGCTACTGCTGCTACTGCTGCTACTGCTGCTACTGATGCTACCGCTGCTACCGCTGCTACCGCTGCTACAGCTGCTACCGCTGCTACCGCTGCTACCGCTGCTACCGCTGCTACCGCTGCTACTGCTGCTACTGCTGCTACTGCTGCTACTGCTGCTACTGCTGCTACTGCTGCTACTGCTGCTACTGCTGCTACTGCTTCTACTGCTGCTACTGCTGCTACTGCTGCTACTGCTGCTACTGCTGCTACTGCTGCTACTGCTGCTACTGCTGCTACTGCTGCTACTGCTGCTACTGCTGCTACTGCTACTACTGCTACTACTGCTACTACTGCTACTACTGCTACTACTGCTACTACTGCTGCTACTGCTGCTACTGCTGCTACTGCTGCTACTGCTGCTACTGCTGCTACTGATGCTACTGCTGCTACTGCTGCTACTGCTGCTACTGCTGCTACTGCTGCTACTGCTGCTACTGCTGCTACTGCTGCTACTGCTGCTACTGCTGCTACTGCTACTACTGCTACTACTGCTACTACTGCTACTACTGCTGCTACTGCTGCTACTGCTGCTACTGCTGCTACTGCTGCTACTGATGCTACTGCTGCTACTGCTGCTACTGCTGCTACTGCTGCTACTGCTGCTACTGCTGCTACTGCTACTGCTAATGCTACTGCTACTGCTACTGCTACTGCTACTGCTACTGCTACTGCTACTGCTACTGCTACTGCTACTGCTACTGCTACTGCTACTGCTACTGCTACTGCTACTGCTACTGCTACTGTTACTGCTACTGCTACTGCTACTGCTACTGCTACTGCTACTGCTACTGCTACTGCTACTGCTACTGCTACTGATATTGCTACTGCTACTGCTACTGCTACTGCTACTGCTACTGCTACTGCTACTGCTACTGCTACTGCTACTGCTACTGCTACTGCTACTGCTACTGCTACTTCTACTGCTACTGCTACTGCTACTGCTACTGATACTGCTACTGCTACTGCTACTGCTACTGCTACTGCTACTGCTACTGCTACTGCTACTGCTACTGCTACTGCTACTGCTACTGCTACTGCTACTGCTACTGCTACTGCTACTGCTACTGCTGCTGCTGCTGCTGCTGCTGCTGCTGCTGCTGCTGCTGCTGCTGCTGCTGCTGCTGCTGCTACTGCTGCTACTGCTGCTACTGCTGCTACTGCTGCTACTGCTGCTACTGCTGCTACTGCTGCTACTGCTGCTACTGCTGCTACTGCTACTACTGCTGCTACTGCTGCTACTGCTGCTACTGCTGCTACTGCTACTGCTACTGCTACTGCTGCTACTGCTGCTACTGCTGCTACTGCTGCTACTGCTGCTACTGCTGCTACTGCTGCTACTGCTGCTACTGCTGCTACTGCTGCTACTGCTGCTACTGCTGCTACTGCTGCTACTGCTGCTACTGCTGCTACTGCTGCTACTGCTGCTACTGCTGCTACTGCTGCTACTGCTGCTACTGATGCTACTGCTGCTACTGCTGCTACCGCTGCTACCGCTGCTACCGCTGCTACCGCTGCTACCGCTGCTACCGCTGCTACCGCTGCTACCGCTGCTACCGCTGCTACTGCTGCTACTGCTGCTACTGCTGCTACTGCTGCTACTGCTGCTACTGCTGCTACTGCTGCTACTGCTGCTACTGCTGCTACTGCTGCTACTGCTGCTACTGCTGCTACTGCTGCTACTGCTGCTACTGCTGCTACTGCTGCTACTGCTGCTACTGCTTCTACTGCTGCTACTGCTGCTACTGCTGCTACTGCTGCTACTGCTGCTACTGCTGCTACTGCTGCTACTGCTACTACTGCTACTACTGCTACTACTGCTACTACTGCTACTACTGCTACTACTGCTACTACTGCTACTACTGCTGCTACTGCTGCTACTGCTTCTACTGCTGCTACTGCTGCTACTGATGCTACTGCTGCTACTGCTGCTACTGCTGCTACTGCTGCTACTGCTGCTACTGCTGCTACTGCTGCTACTGCTACTACTGCTACTACTGCTACTACTGCTACTACTGCTACTACTGCTACTACTGCTGCTACTGCTGCTACTGCTGCTACTGCTGCTACTGCTGCTACTGATGCTACTGCTACTACTGCTGCTACTGCTACTACTGCTGCTACTGCTGCTACTGCTGCTACTGCTGCTACTGCTGCTACTGCTGCTACTGCTGCTACTGCTGCTACTGCTGCTACTGCTGCTACTGCTGCTACTGCTGCTACTGCTGCTACTGCTGCTACTGCTGCTACTGCTGCTACTGCTGCTACTGCTGCTACTGCTGATACTGCTGCTACTGCTGCTACTACTGCTACTGCTACTGCTACTGCTGCTGCTACTGCTACTGCTACTGCTACTGCAACTGCTACTGCAACTGCTACTGCTACTGCTACTGCTACTGCTACTGCTACTGCTACTGCTACTGCTACTGCTACTGCTACTGCTACTGCTACTGCTACTGCTACTGCTACTGCTACTGCTACTGCTACTGCTACTGCTACTGCTACTGCTACTGCTACTGCTACTGCTACTGCTACTGCTACTGCTACTGCTGCTACTGCTGCTGCTGCTGCTGCTGCTGCTGCTGCTGCTGCTGCTGCTGCTACTGCTGCTACTGCTGCTACTGCTGCTACTGCTGCTACTGCTGCTACTGCTGCTACTGCTGCTACTGCTGCTACTGCTGCTACTGCTACTACTGCTGCTACTGCTGCTACTGCTGCTACTGCTGCTACTGCTACTGCTGCTACTGCTGCTACTGCTGCTACTGCTGCTACTGCTGCTACTGCTGCTACTGCTGCTACTGCTGCTACTGCTGCTACTGCTGCTACTGCTGCTACTGCTGCTACTGCTGCTACTGCTGCTACTGCTGCTACTGCTGCTACTGCTGCTACTGCTGCTACTGCTGCTACTGCTGCCACTGCTGCTACTGCTGCTACTGCTGCTACTGCTGCTACTGCTGCTACCGCTGCTACCGCTGCTACCGCTGCTACCGCTGCTACCGCTGCTACCGCTGCTACCGCTGCTACTGCTGCTACTGCTGCTACTGCTGCTACTGCTGCTACTGCTGCTACTGCTGCTACTGCTTCTACTGCTGCTACTGCTGCTACTGCTGCTACTGCTGCTACTGCTGCTACTGCTGCTACTGCTGCTACTGCTGCTACTGCTGCTACTGCTGCTACTGCTGCTACTGCTACTACTGCTACTACTGCTACTACTGCTACTACTGCTACTACTGCTACTACTGCTGCTACTGCTGCTACTGCTGCTACTGCTGCTACTGCTGCTACTGATGCTACTGCTGCTACTGCTGCTACTGCTGCTACTGCTGCTACTGCTGCTACTGCTGCTACTGCTGCTACTGCTGCTACTGCTGCTACTGCTGCTACTGCTGCTACTGCTGCTACTGCTACTACTGCTACTACTGCTACTACTGCTACTACTGCTACTACTGCTACTACTGCTGCTACTGCTGCTACTGCTGCTACTGCTGCTACTGCTGCTACTGCTGCTACTGCTGCTACTGCTGCTACTGCTGCTACTGCTGCTACTGCTGCTACTGCTGCTACTGCTGCTACTGCTGCTACTGCTGCTACTGCTGCTACTGCTGCTACTGCTGCTACTGCTGCCACTGCTGCTACTGCTGCTACTGCTGCTACTGCTGCTACTGATGCTACTGCTGCTACCGCTGTAACCGCTGCTACCGCTGCTACCGCTGCTACCGCTGCTACCGCTGCTACCGCTGCTACTGCTGCTACTGCTGCTACTGCTGCTACTGCTGCTACTGCTGCTACTGCTGCTACTGCTGCTACTGCTGCTACTGCTTCTACTGCTGCTACTGCTGCTACTGCTGCTACTGCTGCTACTGCTGCTACTGCTGCTACTGCTGCTACTGCTGCTACTGCTGCTACTGCTGCTACTGCTGCTACTGCTACTACTGCTACTACTGCTACTACTGCTACTACTGCTACTACTGCTACTACTGCTGCTACTGCTGCTACTGCTGCTACTGCTGCTACTGCTGCTACTGATGCTACTGCTGCTACTGCTGCTACTGCTGCTACTGCTGCTACTGCTGCTACTGCTGCTACTGCTGCTACTGCTGCTACTGCTGCTACTGCTGCTACTGCTGCTACTGCTGCTACTGCTGCTACTGCTGCTACTGCTGCTACTGCTGCTACTGCTGCTACTGCTGCTACTGCTGCTACTGCTGCTACTGCTGCTACTGCTGATACTGCTGCTACTGCCGCTACTACCGCTACTGCTACTGCTGCTACTGCTGCTACTGCTACTGCTACTGCAACTGCAACTGCTACTGCTACTGCTACTGCTACTGCTACTGCTACTGCTACTGCTACTGCTACTGCTACTGCTACTGCTACTGCTACTGCTACTGCTACTGCTACTGCTACTGCTACTGCTACTGCTACTGCTACTGCTACTGCTACTGCTACTGCTACTGCTACTGCTACTGCTACTGCTACTGCTACTGCTACTGCTACTGCTACTGCTACTGCTACTGCTAATGCTACTACTGCTGCTACTGCTGCTACTGCTGCTACTGCTGCTACTGATGCTACTGCTGCTACTGCTGCTACTGCTGCTACTGCTGCTACTGCTGCTACTGCTGCTACTGCTGCTACTGCTGCTACTGCTGCTACTGCTGCTACTGCTGCTACTGCTGCTACTGCTGCTACTGCTGCTACTGCTGCTGCTACTGCTGCTACTGCTGCTACTGCTGCTACTGCTGCTACTGCTGCTACTGCTGCTGCTACTGCTGCTACTGCTGCTACTGCTGCTACTGCTGCTACTACTGCTACTACTGCTACTACTGCTACTACTGCTACTACAGCTACTACTGCTACTGCTACTGCTACTGCTACTGCTACTGCTACTGCTACTGCTACTGCAACTGCAACTGCTACTGCTACTGCTACTGCTACTGCTACTGCTACTGCTACTGCTACTGCTACTGCTACTACTGCTACTGCTACTGCTACTGCTACTGCTACTGCTACTGCTACTGCTACTGCTACTGCTACTGCTACTGCTACTGCTACTGCTACTGCTACTGCTACTGCTACTGCTACTGCTACTGCTACTGCTACTGCTACTGCTACTGCTAATGCTACTGCTACTGCTACTGCTACTGCTACTGCTACTGCTACTGCTACTGCCAATGCTACTGCTACTGCTACTGCTACTGCTACTGCTACTGCTACTGCTACTGCTACTGCTACTGCTAATGCTACTGCTACTGCTACTGCTACTGCTACTGCTACTGCTACTGCTACTGCTACTGCTACTGCTACTGCTACTGCTACTGCTACTGCTACTGCTACTGCTACTGCTACTGCTACTGCTACTGCTACTGCTACTGCTACTGCTACTGCTACTGCTACTGCTACTGCTACTGCTACTGCTACTGCTACTGCTACTGCTACTGCTACTGCTACTGCTACTGCTACTGCTACTGCTACTGCTACTGCTACTTCTACTGCTACTGCTGCTGCTGCTGCTGCTGCTGCTGCTGCTGCTGCTGCTGCTGCTGCTACTGCTACTGCTACTGCTACTGCTACTGCTACTGCTACTGCTACTGCTACTGCTACTGCTACTGCTAATGCTACTGCTACTGCTACTGCTACTGCTACTGCTACTGCTACTGCTACTGCTACTGCTACTGCTACTGCTACTGCTACTGCTACTGCTACTGCTACTGCTACTGCTACTGCTACTGCTACTGCTACTGCTACTGCTACTGCTACTGCTACTGCTACTGCTACTGCTACTGCTACTGCTACTGCTACTGCTACTGCTACTGCTACTGCTACTGCTACTGCAACTGCAACTGCTACTGCTACTGCTACTGCTACTGCTACTGCTACTGCTACTGCTACTGCTACTGCTACTGCTACTGCTACTGCTACTGCTACTGCTACTGCTACTGCTACTGCTACTGCTACTGCTACTGCTACTGCTACTGCTACTGATGCTGCTGCTGCTGCTGCTGCTGCTGCTGCTGCTGCTGCTGCTGCTGCTGCTGCTGCTGCTGCTGCTGCTGCTGCTACTGCTGCTACTGCTGCTACTGCTGCTACTGCTGCTACTGCTGCTACTGCTGCTACTGCTGCTACTGCTGCTACTGCTGCTACTGCTGCTACTGCTGCTACTGCTGCTACTGCTGCTACTGCTGCTACTGCTGCTACTGATGCTACTGCTGCTACTGCTGCTACTGCTGCTACTGCTGCTACTGCTGCTACTGCTGCTACTGCTGCTACTGCTGCTACTGCTACTACTGCTGCTGCTGCTGCTACTGCTGCTGCTGCTGCTGCTGCTGCTGCTGCTGCTGCTGCTGCTGCTGCTGCTGCTGCTGCTGCTGCTGCTGCTACTGCTGCTACTGCTGCTACTGCTGCTACTGCTGCTACTGCTGCTACTGCTGCTACTGCTGCTACTGCTGCTACTGCTGCTACTGCTGCTACTGCTGCTACTGCTGCTACTGATGCTACTGCTGCTACTGCTGCTACTGCTGCTACTGCTGCTACTGCTGCTACTGCTGCTACTGCTGATACTGCTGCTACTGCTGCTACTGCTGCTACTGCTGCTACTGCTGCTACTGCTGCTACTGCTGCTACTGCTGCTACTGCTGCTACTGCTGCTACTGCTGCTACTGCTGCTACTGCTGCTACTGCTGCTACTGCTGCTACTGCTGCTACTGCTGCTACTGCTGCTACTGCTGCTACTGCTGCTACTGCTGCTACTGCTGCTACTGCTGCTACTGCTGCTACTGCTGCTACTGCTGCTACTGCTGCTACTGCTGCTACTGCTGCTACTGCTGCTACTGCTGCTACTGCTGCTACTGCTGCTACTCCTGCTACTGCTGCTACTGCTGCTACTGCTGCTATTGCTGCTACTGCTGCAACTGCTGCTACTGCTGCTACTGCTGCTACTGCTGCTACTACTGCTACTGCTGCTACTGCTGCTACTACTGCTACTGCTGCTACTGCTGCTACTACTGCTACTACTGCTACTACTGCTACTACTGCTACTGCTGCTACTGCTGCTACTGCTGCTACTGCTGCTACTGCTGCTACTGCTGCTACTGCTGCTACTGCTGCTACTGCTACTACTGCTACTACTGCTACTACTGCTACTACTGCTGCTACTGCTGCTACTGCTGCTCCTGCTGCTACTGCTGCTACTGCTGCTACTGCTGCTACTGCTGCTACTGCTGCTACTGCTGCTACTGCTGCTACTGCTGCTACTGCTGCTACTGATGCTACTGCTGCTACTGCTGCTACTGCTGCTACTGCTGCTACTGCTGCTACTGCTGCTACTGCTGCTACTGCTGCTACTGCTGCTACTGCTGCTACTGCTGCTACTGCTGCTACTGCTGCTACTGCTGCTACTGCTGCTACTGATGCTACTGATGCTACTGCTGCTACTGCTGCTACTGCTGCTACTGCTGCTACTGCTGCTACTGCTGCTACTGCTGCTACTGCTGCTACTGCTGCTACTGCTGCTACTGCTGCTACTGCTGCTACTGCTGCTACTGCTGCTACTGCTGCTACTGCTGCTATTGCTGCTACTGCTGCTACTACTGCTACTACTGCTACTACAGCTACTACAGCTACTACTGCTACTACTGCTACTACTGCTACTACTGCTACTACTGCTACTACTGCTACTACTGCTACTACTGCTACTACTGCTACTACTGCTACTACTGCTACTACTGCTACTACTGCTACAACTGCTACAACTGCTACTACTGCTGCTACTGCTGCTACTGCTGCTACTGCTGCTACTGCTGCTACTGCTATAACTGCTGCTACTGCTGCTACTGCTACTACTGCTACTACTGCTACTACTGCTACTACTGCTACTACTGCTACTACTGCTACTACTGCTACTACTGCTACTACTGCTACTACTGCTACTACTGCTACTACTGCTACTACTGCTGCTACTGCTGCTACTGCTGCTACTGCTGCTACTGCTGCTACTGCTGCTACTGCTGCTACTGCTGCTACTGCTGCTACTGCTGCTACTGCTGCTACTGCTGCTACTGCTGCTACTGCTGCTACTGCTGCTACTGCTGCTACTGCTGCTACTGCTGCTACTGCTGCTACTGCTGCTACTGCTGCTACTGCTGCTACTGCTGCTACTGCTGCTACTGCTGCTACTGCTGCTACTGCTGCTACTGCTTCTACTGCTGCTACTGCTGCTACTGCTGCTACTGCTGCTACTGCTGCTACTGCTGCTACTGCTGCTACTGCTGCTACTGCTGCTACTGCTGCTACTGCTGCTACTGCTACTACTGCTACTACTGCTACTACTGCTACTACTGCTACTACTGCTACTACTGCTGCTACTGCTGCTACTGCTGCTACTGCTGCTACTGCTGCTACTGATGCTACTGCTGCTACTGCTGCTACTGCTGCTACTGCTGCTACTGCTGCTACTGCTGCTACTGCTGCTACTGCTGCTACTGCTGCTACTGCTGCTACTGCTGCTACTGCTGCTACTGCTGCTACTGCTGCTACTGCTGCTACTGCTGCTACTGCTGCTACTGCTGCTACTGCTGCTACTGCTGCTACTGCTGCTACTGCTGATACTGCTGCTACTGCCGCTACTACCGCTACTGCTACTGCTGCTACTGCTGCTACTGCTACTGCTACTGCAACTGCAACTGCTACTGCTACTGCTACTGCTACTGCTACTGCTACTGCTACTGCTACTGCTACTGCTACTGCTACTGCTACTGCTACTGCTACTGCTACTGCTACTGCTACTGCTACTGCTACTGCTACTGCTACTGCTACTGCTACTGCTACTGCTACTGCTACTGCTACTGCTACTGCTACTGCTACTGCTACTGCTACTGCTACTGCTACTGCTACTGCTACTGCTACTGCTACTGCTAATGCTACTACTGCTGCTACTGCTGCTACTGCTGCTACTGCTGCTACTGATGCTACTGCTGCTACTGCTGCTACTGCTGCTACTGCTGCTACTGCTGCTACTGCTGCTACTGCTGCTACTGCTGCTACTGCTGCTACTGCTGCTACTGCTGCTACTGCTGCTACTGCTGCTACTGCTGCTACTGCTGCTGCTACTGCTGCTACTGCTGCTACTGCTGCTACTGCTGCTACTGCTGCTACTGCTGCTGCTACTGCTGCTACTGCTGCTACTGCTGCTACTGCTGCTACTACTGCTACTACTGCTACTACTGCTACTACTGCTACTACAGCTACTACTGCTACTGCTACTGCTACTGCTACTGCTACTGCTACTGCTACTGCTACTGCAACTGCAACTGCTACTGCTACTGCTACTGCTACTGCTACTGCTACTGCTACTGCTACTGCTACTGCTACTGCTACTGCTACTGCTACTGCTACTGCTACTGCTACTGCTACTGCTACTGCTACTGCTACTGCTACTGCTACTGCTACTGCTACTGCTACTGCTAATGCTACTGCTACTGCTACTGCTACTGCTACTGCTACTGCTACTGCTACTGCCAATGCTACTGCTACTGCTACTGCTACTGCTACTGCTACTGCTACTGCTACTGCTACTGCTACTGCTAATGCTACTGCTACTGCTACTGCTACTGCTACTGCTACTGCTACTGCTACTGCTACTGCTACTGCTACTGCTACTGCTACTGCTACTGCTACTGCTACTGCTACTGCTACTGCTACTGCTACTGCTACTGCTACTGCTACTGCTACTGCTACTGCTACTGCTACTGCTACTGCTACTGCTACTGCTACTGCTACTGCTACTGCTACTGCTACTGCTACTGCTACTGCTACTGCTACTTCTACTGCTACTGCTGCTGCTGCTGCTGCTGCTGCTGCTGCTGCTGCTGCTGCTGCTGCTACTGCTACTGCTACTGCTACTGCTACTGCTACTGCTACTGCTACTGCTACTGCTACTGCTACTGCTAATGCTACTGCTACTGCTACTGCTACTGCTACTGCTACTGCTACTGCTACTGCTACTGCTACTGCTACTGCTACTGCTACTGCTACTGCTACTGCTACTGCTACTGCTACTGCTACTGCTACTGCTACTGCTACTGCTACTGCTACTGCTACTGCTACTGCTACTGCTACTGCTACTGCTACTGCTACTGCTACTGCTACTGCTACTGCTACTGCAACTGCAACTGCTACTGCTACTGCTACTGCTACTGCTACTGCTACTGCTACTGCTACTGCTACTGCTACTGCTACTGCTACTGCTACTGCTACTGCTACTGCTACTGCTACTGCTACTGCTACTGCTACTGCTACTGCTACTGCTACTGATGCTGCTGCTGCTGCTGCTGCTGCTGCTGCTGCTGCTGCTGCTGCTGCTGCTGCTGCTGCTGCTGCTGCTGCTGCTGCTACTGCTGCTACTGCTGCTACTGCTGCTACTGCTGCTACTGCTGCTACTGCTGCTACTGCTGCTACTGCTGCTACTGCTGCTACTGCTGCTACTGCTGCTACTGCTGCTACTGCTGCTACTGCTGCTACTGCTGCTACTGATGCTACTGCTGCTACTGCTGCTACTGCTGCTACTGCTGCTACTGCTGCTACTGCTGCTACTGCTGCTACTGCTGCTACTGCTACTACTGCTGCTGCTGCTGCTACTGCTGCTGCTGCTGCTGCTGCTGCTGCTGCTGCTGCTGCTGCTGCTGCTGCTGCTGCTGCTGCTGCTGCTGCTGCTACTGCTGCTACTGCTGCTACTGCTGCTACTGCTGCTACTGCTGCTACTGCTGCTACTGCTGCTACTGCTGCTACTGCTGCTACTGCTGCTACTGCTGCTACTGCTGCTACTGATGCTACTGCTGCTACTGCTGCTACTGCTGCTACTGCTGCTACTGCTGCTACTGCTGCTACTGCTGATACTGCTGCTACTGCTGCTACTGCTGCTACTGCTGCTACTGCTGCTACTGCTGCTACTGCTGCTACTGCTGCTACTGCTGCTACTGCTGCTACTGCTGCTACTGCTGCTACTGCTGCTACTGCTGCTACTGCTGCTACTGCTGCTACTGCTGCTACTGCTGCTACTGCTGCTACTGCTGCTACTGCTGCTACTGCTGCTACTGCTGCTACTGCTGCTACTGCTGCTACTGCTGCTACTGCTGCTACTGCTGCTACTGCTGCTACTGCTGCTACTGCTGCTACTGCTGCTACTGCTGCTACTCCTGCTACTGCTGCTACTGCTGCTACTGCTGCTATTGCTGCTACTGCTGCAACTGCTGCTACTGCTGCTACTGCTGCTACTGCTGCTACTACTGCTACTGCTGCTACTGCTGCTACTACTGCTACTGCTGCTACTGCTGCTACTACTGCTACTACTGCTACTACTGCTACTACTGCTACTGCTGCTACTGCTGCTACTGCTGCTACTGCTGCTACTGCTGCTACTGCTGCTACTGCTGCTACTGCTGCTACTGCTACTACTGCTACTACTGCTACTACTGCTACTACTGCTGCTACTGCTGCTACTGCTGCTCCTGCTGCTACTGCTGCTACTGCTGCTACTGCTGCTACTGCTGCTACTGCTGCTACTGCTGCTACTGCTGCTACTGCTGCTACTGCTGCTACTGATGCTACTGCTGCTACTGCTGCTACTGCTGCTACTGCTGCTACTGCTGCTACTGCTGCTACTGCTGCTACTGCTGCTACTGCTGCTACTGCTGCTACTGCTGCTACTGCTGCTACTGCTGCTACTGCTGCTACTGCTGCTACTGATGCTACTGATGCTACTGCTGCTACTGCTGCTACTGCTGCTACTGCTGCTACTGCTGCTACTGCTGCTACTGCTGCTACTGCTGCTACTGCTGCTACTGCTGCTACTGCTGCTACTGCTGCTACTGCTGCTACTGCTGCTACTGCTGCTATTGCTGCTACTGCTGCTACTACTGCTACTACTGCTACTACAGCTACTACAGCTACTACTGCTACTACTGCTACTACTGCTACTACTACTGCTACTGCTGCTACTGCTGCTACTGCTGCTACTGCTGCTACTGCTGCTACTGCTGCTACTGCTGCTATTGCTGCTACTGCTGCTACTACTGCTACTACTGCTACTACAGCTACTACAGCTACTACTGCTACTACTGCTACTACTGCTACTACTACTACTACTACTACTACTGCTGCTACTGCTACTACAGCTACTACTGCTACTACTGCTACTACTGCTACTACTGCTACTACTGCTACTACTGCTACTACTGCTACTACTGCTACTACTGCTACTACTGCTACTACTGCTACTACTGCTACTACTGCTACAACTGCTACAACTGCTACTACTGCTGCTACTGCTGCTACTGCTGCTACTGCTGCTACTGCTGCTACTGCTATAACTGCTGCTACTGCTGCTACTGCTACTACTGCTACTACTGCTACTACTGCTACTACTGCTACTACTGCTACTACTGCTACTACTGCTACTACTGCTACTACTGCTACTACTGCTACTACTGCTACTACTGCTACTACTGCTACTACTGCTGCTACTGCTGCTACTGCTGCTACTGCTGCTACTGCTGCTACTGCTGCTACTGCTGCTACTGCTGCTACTGCTGCTACTGCTGCTACTGCTGCTACTGCTGCTACTGCTGCTACTGCTGCTACTGCTGCTACTGCTGCTACTGCTGCTACTGCTGCTACTGCTGCTACTGCTGCTACTGCTGCTACTGCTGCTACTGCTGCTACTGCTGCTACTGCTGCTACTGCTGCTACTGCTGCTACTGCTGCTACTGCTGCTACTGCTGCTGCTGCTGCTGCTGCTGCTGCTGCTACTGCTGCTACTGCTGCTACTGCTGCTACTGCTGCTACTGCTGCTACTGCTGATACTGCTGCTACTGCTGCTACTGCTGCTACTGCTGCTACTGCTGCTACTGCTGCTACTGCTGCTACTGCTGCTACTGCTGCTACTGCTGCTACTGCTGCTACTGCTGCTACTACTGCTACTACTGCTACTACTGCTACTACAGCTACTACTGCTACTACTGCTACTACTGCTACTACTGCTACTACTGCTACTACTGCTACTACTGCTACTACTGCTACAACTGCTACTACTGCTACTACTGCTACTACTGCTACTACTGCTACAACTGCTACTACTGCTGCTACTGCTGCTACTGCTGCTACTGCTGCTACTGCTATAACTGCTGCTACTGCTGCTACTGCTACTACTGCTACTACTGCTACTACTGCTACTACTGCTACTACTGCTACTACTGCTACTACTGCTACTACTGCTACTACTGCTACTACTGCTACTACTGCTACTACTGTTACTACTGCTACTACTGCTGATACTGCTGCTACTGCTGCTACTGCTGCTACTGCTGCTACTGCTGCTACTGCTACTACTGCTACTACTGCTACTACTGCTACTACTGCTACTACTGCTACTACTGCTACTACTGCTGCTACTGCTACTACTGCTACTACTGCTGCTACTGCTGCTACTGCTGCTACTGCTGCTACTGCTGCTACTGCTGCTACTGCTGCTACTGCTGCTACTGCTGCTACTGCTGCTACTGCTGCTACTGCTGCTACTGCTGCTACTGCTGCTACTGCTGCTACTGCTGCTACTGCTGCTACTGCTGCTACTGCTGCTACTGCTGCTACTGCTGCTACTGCTGCTACTGCTGCTACTGCTGCTACTGCTGCTACTGCTGCTACTGCTGCTACTGCTGCTACTGCTGCTGCTGCTGCTGCTGCTGCTGCTGCTACTGCTGCTACTGCTGCTACTGCTGCTACTGCTGCTACTGCTGCTACTGCTGATACTGCTGCTACTGCTGCTACTGCTGCTACTGCTGCTACTGCTGCTACTGCTGCTACTGCTGCTACTGCTGCTACTGCTGCTACTGCTGCTACTGCTGCTACTGCTGCTACTACTGCTACTACTGCTACTACTGCTACTACAGCTACTACTGCTACTACTGCTACTACTGCTACTACTGCTACTACTGCTACTACTGCTACTACTGCTACTACTGCTACAACTGCTACTACTGCTACTACTGCTACTACTGCTACTACTGCTACAACTGCTACTACTGCTGCTACTGCTGCTACTGCTGCTACTGCTGCTACTGCTATAACTGCTGCTACTGCTGCTACTGCTACTACTGCTACTACTGCTACTACTGCTACTACTGCTACTACTGCTGCTACTGCTGCTACTGCTGCTACTGCTGCTACTGCTGCTACTGCTGCTACTGCTGCTACTGCTGCTACTACTGCTACTACTGCTACTACAGCTACTACTGCTACTACTGCTACTACTGCTACTACTGCTACTACTGCTACTACTGCTACTACTGCTACTACTGCTACTACTGCTACTACTGCTACTACTGCTACTACTGCTACTACTGCTACAACTGCTACAACTGCTACTACTGCTGCTACTGCTGCTACTGCTGCTACTGCTGCTACTGCTGCTACTGCTATAACTGCTGCTACTGCTGCTACTGCTACTACTGCTACTACTGCTACTACTGCTACTACTGCTACTACTGCTACTACTGCTACTACTGCTACTACTGCTACTACTGCTACTACTGCTACTACTGCTACTACTGCTACTACTGCTACTACTGCTACTACTGCTGCTACTGCTGCTACTGCTGCTACTGCTGCTACTGCTGCTACTGCTGCTACTGCTGCTACTGCTGCTACTGCTGCTACTGCTGCTACTGCTGCTACTGCTGCTACTGCTGCTACTGCTGCTACTGCTGCTACTGCTGCTACTGCTGCTACTGCTGCTACTGCTGCTACTGCTGCTACTGCTGCTACTGCTGCTAGTGCTGCTACTGCTGCTACTGCTGCTGCTGCTGCTACTGCTGCTACTGCTGCTACTGCTGCTACTGCTGCTACTGCTGCTACTGCTGCTACTGCTGCTACTGCTGCTACTGCTGCTACTGTTGCTACTGTTGCTACTGCAGCTACTGCTGCTACTGCTGCTACTGCTGCTACTGCTGCTACTGCTGCTACTGCTGCTACTGCTGCTACTGCTGCTACTGCTGCTACTGCTGCTACTGCTGCTACTGCTGCTACTGATGCTACTGCTGCTACTGCTGCTACTGCTGCTTCTCCTGCTACTGCTGCTACTGCTGCTATTGCTGCTACTGCTGCTACTGCTGCTACTGCTATAACTGCTGCTACTGCTGCTACTGCTACTACTGCTACTACTGCTACTACTGCTACTACTGCTACTACTGCTACTACTGCTACTACTGCTACTACTGCTACTACTGCTACTACTGCTACTACTGCTGCTACTGCTGCTACTGCTGCTACTGCTGCTACTGCTGCTACTGCTGCTACTGCTGCTACTGCTGCTACTGATGCTACTGCTGCTACTGCTGCTACTGCTGCTACTGCTGCTACTGCTGCTACTGCTGCTACTGCTGCTACTGCTGCTACTGCTGCTACTGCTGCTACTGCTGCTACTGCTGCTACTGCTGCTACTGCTGCTACTGCTGCTACTGCTGCTACTGATGCTACTGATGCTACTGCTGCTACTGCTGCTACTGCTGCTACTGCTGCTACTGCTGCTACTGCTGCTACTGCTGCTACTGCTGCTACTGCTGCTACTGCTGCTACTGCTGCTACTGCTGCTACTGCTGCTACTGCTGCTACTGCTGCTACTACTGCTACTACTGCTACTACAGCTACTACAGCTACTACTGCTACTACTGCTACTACTGCTACTACTGCTACTACTGCTACTACTGCTACTACTGCTACTACTGCTACTACTGCTACTACTGCTACTACTGCTACTACTGCTACTACTGCTACAACTGCTACAACTGCTACTACTGCTGCTACTGCTGCTACTGCTGCTACTGCTGCTACTGCTGCTACTGCTATAACTGCTGCTACTGCTGCTACTGCTACTACTGCTACTACTGCTACTACTGCTACTACTGCTACTACTGCTACTACTGCTACTACTGCTACTACTGCTACTACTGCTACTACTGCTACTACTGCTACTACTGCTGCTACTGCTACTACTGCTACTACTGCTACTACTGCTACTACTGCTACTACTGCTACTACTGCTACTACTGCTGCTACTGCTGCTACTGCTGCTACTGCTGCTACTGCTGCTACTGCTGCTACTGCTGCTACTGCTGCTACTGCTGCTAATGCTGCTACTGCTGCTACTGCTGCTACTGCTGCTACTGCTGCTACTGCTGCTACTGCTGCTACTGCTGCTACTGCTGCTACTGCTGCTACTGCTGCTACTGCTGCTACTGCTGCTACTGCTGCTACTGCTGCTACTGCTGCTACTGCTACTACTGCTACTACTGCTGCTACTGCTGCTACTGCTGCTACTGCTGCTACTGCTGCTACTGCTGATACTGCTGCTACTGCTGCTACAGCTGCTACTGCTGCTACTGCTGCTACTGCTGCTACTGCTGCTACTGCTGCTACTGCTGCTACTGCTGCTACTGCTGCTACTGCTGCTACTGCTGCTACTGCTGCTACTGCTGCTACTGCTGCTACTGCTGCTAGTGCTGCTACTGCTGCTGCTGCTGCTACTGCTGCTACTGCTGCTACTGCTGCTACTGCTGCTACTGCTGCTACTGCTACTACTGCTACTACTGCTACTACTGCTACTACTGCTACTACTGCTGCTACTGCTGCTACTGCTGCTACTGCTGCTACTGCTGCTACTGCTGCTACTGCTGCTACTGCTGCTACTGCTGCTACTGCTGCTACTGCTGCTACTGCTGCTACTGCTGCTACTGCTGCTACTGCTGCTACTGCTGCTACTGCTGCTACTGCTGCTACTCCTGCTACTGCTGCTACTGCTGCTACTGCTGCTACTGCTGCTACTGCTGCTACTGCTGCTACTGCTGCTACTGCTGCTACTGCTGCTACTGCTGCTACTGCTGCTACTGCTGCTACTGCTGCTACTGCTGCTACTGCTGCTACTGCTGCTACTGCTGCTACTGCTGCTACTGCTGCTACTGATGCTACTGCTGCTACTGCTGCTACTGCTGCTACTGCTGCTACTGCTGCTACTGCTGCTACTGCTGCTACTGCTGCTACTGCTGCTACTGCTGCTACTGCTGCTACTGCTGCTACTGATGCTACTGATGCTACTGCTGCTACTGCTGCTACTGCTGCTACTGCTGCTACTGCTGCTACTGCTGCTACTGCTGCTACTGCTGCTACTGCTGCTACTGCTGCTACTGATGCTACTGCTGCTACTGCTGCTACTGCTGCTACTGCTGCTACTGCTGCTACTGCTGCTACTGCTGCTACTACTGCTACTACTGCTACTACTGCTACTACAGCTACTACTGCTACTACTGCTACTACTGCTACTACTGCTACTACTGCTACTACTGCTACTACTGCTACTACTGCTACTACTGCTACTACTGCTACTACTGCTACTACTGCTACTACTGCTACAACTGCTACAACTGCTACTACTGCTGCTACTGCTGCTACTGCTGCTACTGCTGCTACTGCTGCTACTGCTATAACTGCTGCTACTGCTGCTACTGATACTACTGGTACTACTGCTACTACTGCTACTACTGCTACTACTGCTACTACTGCTACTACTGCTACTACTGCTACTACTGCTACTACTGCTACTACTGCTACTACTGCTACTACTGCTACTACTGCTGCTACTGCTGCTACTGCTGCTACTGCTGCTACTGCTGCTACTGCTGCTACTGCTGCTACTGCTGCTACTGCTGCTACTGCTGCTACTGCTGCTACTGCTGCTACTGCTGCTACTGCTGCTACTGCTGCTACTGCTGCTACTGCTGCTACTGCTGCTACTGCTGCTACTGCTGCTACTGCTGCTACTGCTGCTACTGCTGCTACTGCTGCTACTGCTGCTACTGCTGCTACTGCTGCTACTGCTGCTACTGCTGCTACTGATGCTACTGCTGCTACTGCTGCTACTGCTGCTTCTCCTGCTACTGCTGCTACTGCTGCTACTGCTGCTACTGCTGCTACTGCTGCTACTGCTGCTACTGCTATAACTGCTGCTACTGCTGCTACTGCTACTACTGCTACTACTGCTACTACTGCTACTACTGCTACTACTGCTACTACTGCTACTACTGCTACTACTGCTACTACTGCTACTACTGCTGCTACTGCTGCTACTGCTGCTACTGCTGCTACTGCTGCTACTGCTGCTACTGCTGCTACTGCTGCTACTGCTGCTACTGCTGCTACTGCTGCTACTGCTGCTACTGCTGCTACTGCTGCTACTGCTGCTACTGCTGCTACTGCTGCTACTGCTGCTACTGCTGCTACTGCTGCTACTGCTGCTACTGCTGCTACTGCTGCTACTGCTGCTACTGCTGCTACTGCTGCTACTGCTGCTACTGCTGCTACTGCTGCTACTGCTGCTACTGCTGCTACTGCTGCTACTGCTGCTACTGCTGCTACTGCTGCTACTGCTGCTACTGCTGCTACTGCTGCTACTGCTGCTACTGCTGCTAGTGCTGCTACTGCTGCTACTGCTGCTACTGCTGCTGCTGCTGCTACTGCTGCTACTGCTGCTACTGCTGCTACTGCTGCTACTGCTGCTACTGCTGCTACTGCTGCTACTGCTGCTACTGCTGCTACTGCTGCTACTGCTGCTACTGCTGCTACTGCTGCTACTGCTGCTACTGCTGCTACTGCTGCTACTGCTGCTACTGCTGCTACTGCTGCTACTGCTGCTACTGCTGCTACTGCTGCTACTGCTGCTGCTGCTGCTACTGCTGCTACTGCTGCTACTGCTGCTACTGCTGCTACTGCTGCTTCTCCTGCTACTGCTGCTACTGCTGCTACTGCTGCTACTGCTGCTACTGCTGCTAATGCTACTACTGCTGCTACTGCTGCTACTGCTGCTACTGCTGCTACTGCTGCTACTGCTGCTACTGCTGCTACTGCTGCTATTGCTGCTACTGCTGCTATTGCTGCTACTGCTGCTACTGCTGCTACTGCTGCTACTGCTGCTGCTGCTGCTACTGCTGCTACTGCTGCTACTGCTGCTACTGCTGCTACTGCTGCTACTGCTACTACTGCTACTAATGCTACTACTGCTACTACTGCTACTACTGCTACTACTGCTACTACTGCTACTACTGCTACTACTGCTACTACTGCTACTACTGCTACTACTGCTACTACTGCTACTACTGCTACTACTGCTGCTACTGCTGCTACTGCTGCTACTGCTGCTACTGCTGCTACTGCTGCTACTGCTGCTACTGCTGCTACTGCTGCTACTGCTACTACTGCTACTACTGCTACTGCTGCTATTGCTGCTACTGCTGCTACTGCTGCTACTGCTGCTACTGCTGCTACTGCTGCTACTGCTACTACTGCTACTAATGCTACTACTGCTACTACTGCTACTACTGCTGCTACTGCTGCTACTGCTGCTACTGCTGCTACTGCTGCTACTGCTGCTACTGCTGCTACTGCTGCTACTGCTGCTACTGCTGCTACTGCTGCTACTGCTGCTACTGCTGCTACTGCTGCTACTGCTACTACTGCTACTACTGCTACTACTGCTACTACTGCTACTACTGCTACTACTGCTACTACTGCTACTACTGCTACTACTGCTACTACTGCTACTACTGCTACTACTGCTGCTACTGCTGCTACTGCTGCTACTGCTGCTACTGCTGCTACTGCTGCTACTGCTGCTACTGCTGCTACTGCTGCTACTGCTGCTACTGCTGCTACTGCTGCTACTGCTGCTACTGCTGCTACTGCTGCTACTGCTGCTACTGCTACTACTGCTACTACTGCTACTGCTGCTATTGCTGCTACTGCTGCTACTGCTGCTACTGCTGCTACTGCTGCTGCTGCTGCTACTGCTGCTACTGCTGCTACTGCTGCTACTGCTGCTACTGCTGCTACTGCTACTACTGCTACTAATGCTACTACTGCTACTACTGCTACTACTGCTGCTACTGCTGCTACTGCTGCTACTGCTGCTACTGCTGCTACTGCTGCTACTGCTGCTACTGCTGCTACTGCTACTACTGCTACTAATGCTACTACTGCTACTACTGCTACTACTGCTGCTACTGCTGCTACTGCTGCTACTGCTGCTACTGCTGCTACTGCTGCTACTGCTGCTACTGCTGCTACTGCTGCTACTGCTGCTACTGCTGCTACTGCTGCTACTGCTGCTACTGCTGCTACTGCTACTACTGCTACTACTGCTACTACTGCTACTACTGCTACTACTGCTACTACTGCTACTACTGCTACTACTGCTACTACTGCTACTACTGCTACTACTGCTACTACTGCTACTACTGCTACTACTGCTGCTACTGCTGCTACTGCTGCTACTGCTGCTACTGCTGCTACTGCTGCTACTGCTGCTACTGCTGCTACTGCTGCTACTGCTGCTACTGCTGCTACTGCTGCTACTGCTGCTACTGCTGCTACTGCTGCTACTGCTGCTACTGCTACTACTGCTACTACTGCTACTACTGCTACTACTGCTACTACTGCTACTACTGCTACTACTGCTACTACTGCTACTACTGCTACTACTGCTACTACTGCTACTACTGCTACTACTGCTACTACTGCTGCTACTGCTGCTACTGCTGCTACTGCTGCTACTGCTGCTACTGCTGCTACTGCTGCTACTGCTGCTACTGCTGCTACTGCTGCTACTGCTGCTACTGCTGCTACTGCTGCTACTGCTGCTACTGCTGCTACTGCTGCTACTGCTGCTACTGCTGCTACTGCTGCTACTGCTGCTACTGCTGCTACTGCTGCTACTGCTGCTACTGCTGCTACTGCTGCTACTGCTACTACTGCTACTACTGCTGCTACTGCTGCTACTGCTGCTACTGCTGCTACTGCTGCTACTGCTGCTACTGCTGCTACTGCTGCTACTGCTGCTACTGCTGCTACTGCTGCTACTGCTGCTACTGCTGCTACTGCTGCTACTGCTGCTACTGCTGCTACTGCTGCTACTGCTGCTACTGCTACTACTGCTACTACTGCTGCTACTGCTGCTACTGCTGCTACTGCTGCTACTGCTGCTACTGCTGCTACTGCTGCTACTGCTGCTACTGCTGCTACTGCTGATACTGCTGCTACTGCTGCTACTGCTGCTACTGCTGCTACTGCTGCTACTGCTGCTACTGCTGCTACTGCTGCTACTGCTGCTACTGCTGCTACTGCTGCTACTGCTGCTACTGCTGCTACTGCTGCTACTGCTGCTACTGCTGCTACTGCTGCTACTGCTGCTACTGCTGCTACTGCTGCTACTGCTGCTTCTCCTGCTACTGCTGCTACTGCTGCTACTGCTGCTACTGCTGCTACTGCTGCTACTGCTGCTACTGCTATAACTGCTGCTACTGCTGCTACTGCTACTACTGCTACTACTGCTGCTACTGCTGCTACTGCTGCTACTGCTGCTACTGCTGCTACTGCTGCTACTGCTGCTACTGCTGCTACTGCTGCTTCTCCTGCTACTGCTGCTACTGCTGCTACTGCTGCTACTGCTGCTACTGCTGCTACTGCTGCTACTGCTGCTACTGCTGCTACTGCTGCTACTGCTGCTACTGCTGCTACTGCTGCTACTGCTGCTATTGCTGCTACTGCTGCTATTGCTGCTACTGCTGCTACTGCTGCTACTGCTGCTACTGCTGCTGCTGCTGCTACTGCTGCTACTGCTGCTACTACTGCTACTGCTGCTACTGCTGCTACTGCTGCTACTGCTGCTACTGCTGCTACTGCTGTTACTGCTGCTACTGCTGCTACTGCTGCTACTGCTGCTACTGCTGCTACTGCTGCTACTGCTGCTACTGTTGCTACTGCTGCTACTGCTGCTACTGCTGCTACTGCTGCTACTGCTGCTACTGCTGCTACTGCTGCTACTGCTGCTACTGCTGCTACTGCTGCTACTGCTGCTACTGCTGCTACTGCTGCTACTGCTGCTACTGCTGCTACTGCTGCTACTGCTGCTACTGCTGCTACTGCTGCTACTGCTGCTACTGCTGCTACTGCTGCTACTGCTGCTACTGCTGCTACTGCTGCTACTGCTGCTTCTCCTGCTACTGCTGCTACTGCTGCTACTGCTGCTACTGCTGCTACTGCTGCTACTGCTGCTACTGCTGCTACTGCTGCTACTGCTGCTACTGCTGCTACTGCTGCTACTGCTGCTACTGCTGCTACTGCTACTGCTGCTACTGCTGCTACTGCTGCTACTGCTGCTACTGCTGCTACTGCTGCTACTGCTGCTACTGCTGCTACTGCTGCTACTGCTGCTACTGCTGCTACTGCTGCTACTGCTGCTACTGCTGCTACTGCTGCTACTGCTGCTACTGCTGCTACTGCTGCTACTGCTGCTACTGCTATAACTGCTGCTACTGCTGCTACTGCTACTACTGCTACTACTGCTACTACTGCTACTACTGCTACTACTGCTACTACTGCTACTACTGCTACTACTGCTACTACTGCTACTACTGCTACTACTGCTACTACTGCTACTACTGCTACTACTGCTGCTACTGCTGCTACTGCTGCTACTGCTGCTACTGCTGCTACTGCTGCTAGTGCTGCTACTGCTGCTACTGCTGCTACTACTGCTACTGCTGCTACTGCTGCTACTGCTACTACTGCTACTACTGCTACTACTGCTACTACTGCTACTACTGCTACTATTGCTACTACTGCTGCTACTGCTGCTACTGCTGCTACTGCTGCTACTGCTGCTACTGCTGCTACTGCTGCTACTGCTACTACTGCTACTACTGCTACTACTGCTACTACTGCTACTACTGCTACTACTGCTACTACTGCTACTGCTGCTACTGCTGCTACTGCTGCTACTGCTGCTACTGCTGTTACTGCTGCTACTGCTGCTACTGCTGCTACTGCTGCTACTGCTGCTACTGCTGCTACTGCTGCTACTGTTGCTACTGCTGCTACTGCTGCTACTGCTGCTACTGCTGCTACTGCTGCTACTGCTGCTACTGCTGCTACTGCTGCTACTGCTGCTACTGCTGCTACTGCTGCTACTGCTGCTACTGCTGCTACTGCTGCTACTGCTGCTACTGCTGCTACTGCTGCTACTGCTGCTACTGCTGCTACTGCTGCTACTGCTGCTACTGCTGCTACTGCTGCTACTGCTGCTACTGCTGCTACTGCTGCTACTGCTGCTTCTCCTGCTACTGCTGCTACTGCTGCTACTGCTGCTACTGCTGCTACTGCTGCTACTGCTGCTACTGCTGCTACTGCTGCTACTGCTGCTACTGCTGCTACTGCTACTGCTGCTACTGCTGCTACTGCTGCTACTGCTGCTACTGCTGCTACTGCTGCTACTGCTGCTACTGCTGCTACTGCTGCTACTGCTGCTACTGCTGCTACTGCTGCTACTGCTGCTACTGCTGCTACTGCTGCTACTGCTGCTACTGCTGCTACTGCTGCTACTGCTGCTACTGCTACTACTGCTACTACTGCTGCTACTGCTGCTACTGCTGCTACTGCTGCTACTGCTGCTACTGCTGCTACTGCTGCTACTGCTGCTACTGCTGCTACTTCTGCTACTGCTGCTACTGCTACTACTGCTGCTACTGTTGCTACTGCTGCTACTGCTGCTACTGCTGCTACTGCTGCTACTGCTGCTACTGCTGCTACTGCTGCTACTGCTGCTACTGCTGCTACTGCTGCTACTGCTGCTACTGCTGCTACTGCTGCTACTGCTGCTACTGCTACTACTGCTGCTACTGCTGCTACTGCTGCTACTGCTGCTACTGCTGCTACTGCTGCTACTGCTGCTACTGCTGCTACTGCTGCTACTGCTGCTACTGCTGCTACTGCTGCTACTGCTGCTACTGCTGCTACTGCTGCTACTGCTGCTACTGCTGCTACTGCTGCTACTGCTGCTACTGCTGCTACTGCTGCTACTGCTGCTACTGCTGCTACTGCTGCTACTGCTACTGCTGCTACTGCTGCTACTGTTGCTACTGCAGCTACTGCAGCTACTGCTGCTACTGCTGCTACTGCTGCTACTGCTGCTACTGCTGCTACTGCTGCTACTGCTGCTACTGCTGCTACTGCTGCTACTGCTGCTACTGTTGCTACTGCTGCTACTGCTGCTACTGCTGCTACTGCTACTGCTACTGCTACTGCTACTGCTACTGCTACTGCTACTGCTACTGCTACTGCTACTGCTGCTACTGCTGCTACTGCTGCTACTGCTACTGCTACTGCTACTGCTACTGCTACTGCTACTGCTACTGCTACTGCTACTGCTACTGCTACTGCTACTGCTACTGCTACTGCTACTGCTACTGCTACTGCTACTGCTACTGCTACTGCTACTGCTACTGCTACTGCTACTGCTACTGCTACTGCTACTGCTACTGCTACTGCTACTGCTACTGCTACTGCTACTGCTACTGCTACTGCTACTGCTACTGCTACTGCTACTGCTACTGCTACTGCTACTGCTACTGCTACTGCTACTGCTACTGCTACTGCTACTGCTACTGCTACTGCTACTGCTACTGCTACTGCTACTGCTACTGCTACTGCTACTGCTACTGCTACTGCTACTGCTACTGCTACTGCTACTGCTACTGCTACTGCTACTGCTACTGCTACTGCTACTGCTACTGCTACTGCTACTGCTACTGCTACTGCTACTGCTACTGCTACTGCTACTGCTACTGCTACTGCTACTGCTACTGCTACTGCTACTGCTACTGCTACTGCTACTGCTACTGCTACTGCTACTGCTACTGCTACTGCTACTGCTACTGCTACTGCTACTGCTACTGCTACTGCTACTGCTACTGCTACTGCTACTGCTACTGCTACTGCTACTGCTACTGCTACTGCTACTGCTACTGCTACTGCTACTGCTACTGCTACTGCTACTGCTACTGCTACTGCTACTGCTACTGCTACTGCTACTGCTACTGCTACTGCTACTGCTACTGCTACTGCTACTGCTACTGCTACTGCTACTGCTACTGCTACTGCTACTGCTACTGCTACTGCTACTGCTACTGCTACTGCTACTGCTACTGCTACTGCTACTGCTACTGCTACTGCTACTGCTACTGCTACTGCTACTGCTACTGCTACTGCTACTGCTACTGCTACTGCTACTGCTACTGCTACTGCTACTGCTACTGCTACTGCTACTGCTACTGCTACTGCTACTGCTACTGCTACTGCTACTGCTACTGCTACTGCTACTGCTACTGCTACTGCTACTGCTACTGCTACTGCTACTGCTACTGCTACTGCTACTGCTACTGCTACTGCTACTGCTACTGCTACTGCTACTGCTACTGCTACTGCTACTGCTACTGCTACTGCTACTGCTACTGCTACTGCTACTGCTACTGCTACTGCTACTGCTACTGCTACTGCTACTGCTACTGCTACTGCTACTGCTACTGCTACTGCTACTGCTACTGCTACTGCTACTGCTACTGCTACTGCTACTGCTACTGCTACTGCTACTGCTACTGCTACTGCTACTGCTACTGCTACTGCTACTGCTACTGCTACTGCTACTGCTACTGCTACTGCTACTGCTACTGCTACTGCTACTGCTACTGCTACTGCTACTGCTACTGCTACTGCTACTGCTACTGCTACTGCTACTGCTACTGCTACTGCTACTGCTACTGCTACTGCTACTGCTACTGCTACTGCTACTGCTACTGCTACTGCTACTGCTACTGCTACTGCTACTGCTACTGCTACTGCTACTGCTACTGCTACTGCTACTGCTACTGCTACTGCTACTGCTACTGCTACTGCTACTGCTACTGCTACTGCTACTGCTACTGCTACTGCTACTGCTACTGCTACTGCTACTGCTACTGCTACTGCTACTGCTACTGCTACTGCTACTGCTACTGCTACTGCTACTGCTACTGCTACTGCTACTGCTACTGCTACTGCTACTGCTACTGCTACTGCTACTGCTACTGCTACTGCTACTGCTACTGCTACTGCTACTGCTACTGCTACTGCTACTGCTACTGCTACTGCTACTGCTACTGCTACTGCTACTGCTACTGCTACTGCTACTGCTACTGCTACTGCTACTGCTACTGCTACCGCTACCGCTACCGCTACCGCTACCGCTACCGCTACCGCTACCGCTACCGCTACCGCTACCGCTACCGCTACCGCTACCGCTACCGCTACCGCTACCGCTACCGCTACCGCTACCGCTACCGCTACCGCTACCGCTACCGCTACCGCTACCGCTACCGCTACCGCTACCGCTACCGCTACCGCTACCGCTACCGCTACCGCTACCGCTACCGCTACCGCTACCGCTACCGCTACCGCTACCGCTACCGCTACCGCTACCGCTACCGCTACCGCTACCGCTACCGCTACCGCTACCGCTACCGCTACCGCTACCGCTACCGCTACCGCTACCGCTACCGCTACCGCTACCGCTACCGCTACTGCTACTGCTACTGCTACTGCTACTGCTACTGCTACTGCTACTGCTACTGCTACTGCTACTGCTACTGCTACTGCTACTGCTACTGCTACTGCTACTGCTACTGCTACTGCTACTGCTACTGCTACTGCTACTGCTACTGCTACTGCTACTGCTACTGCTACTGCTACTGCTACTGCTACTGCTACTGCTACTGCTACTGCTACTGCTACTGCTACTGCTACTGCTACTGCTACTGCTACTGCTACTGCTACTGCTACTGCTACTGCTACTGCTACTGCTACTGCTACTGCTACTGCTACTGCTACTGCTACTGCTACTGCTACTGCTACTGCTACTGCTACTGCTACTGCTACTGCTACTGCTACTGCTACTGCTACTGCTACTGCTACTGCTACTGCTACTGCTACTGCTACTGCTACTGCTACTGCTACTGCTACTGCTACTGCTACTGCTACTGCTACTGCTACTGCTACTGCTACTGCTACTGCTACTGCTACTGCTACTGCTACTGCTACTGCTACTGCTACTGCTACTGCTACTGCTACTGCTACTGCTACTGCTACTGCTACTGCTACTGCTACTGCTACTGCTACTGCTACTGCTACTGCTACTGCTACTGCTACTGCTACTGCTACTGCTACTGCTACTGCTACTGCTACTGCTACTGCTACTGCTACTGCTACTGCTACTGCTACTGCTACTGCTACTGCTACTGCTACTGCTACTGCTACTGCTGCTACTGCTACTGCTACTGCTACTGCTACTGCTACTGCTACTGCTACTGCTACTGCTACTGCTACTGCTACTGCTACTGCTACTGCTACTGCTACTGCTACTGCTACTGCTACTGCTACTGCTACTGCTACTGCTACTGCTACTGCTACTGCTACTGCTACTGCTACTGCTACTGCTACTGCTACTGCTACTGCTACTGCTACTGCTACTGCTACTGCTACTGCTACTGCTACTGCTACTGCTACTGCTACTGCTACTGCTACTGCTACTGCTACTGCTACTGCTACTGCTACTGCTACTGCTACTGCTACTGCTACTGCTACTGCTACTGCTACTGCTACTGCTACTGCTACTGCTACTGCTACTGCTACTGCTACTGCTACTGCTACTGCTACTGCTACTGCTACTGCTACTGCTACTGCTACTGCTACTGCTACTGCTACTGCTACTGCTACTGCTACTGCTACTGCTACTGCTACTGCTACTGCTACTGCTACTGCTACTGCTACTGCTACTGCTACTGCTACTGCTACTGCTACTGCTACTGCTACTGCTACTGCTACTGCTACTGCTACTGCTACTGCTACTGCTACTGCTACTGCTACTGCTACTGCTACTGCTACTGCTACTGCTACTGCTACTGCTACTGCTACTGCTACTGCTACTGCTACTGCTACTGCTACTGCTACTGCTACTGCTACTGCTACTGCTACTGCTACTGCTACTGCTACTGCTACTGCTACTGCTACTGCTACTGCTACTGCTACTGCTACTGCTACTGCTACTGCTACTGCTACTGCTACTGCTACTGCTACTGCTACTGCTACTGCTACTGCTACTGCTACTGCTACTGCTACTGCTACTGCTACTGCTACTGCTACTGCTACTGCTACTGCTACTGCTACTGCTACTGCTACTGCTACTGCTACTGCTACTGCTACTGCTACTGCTACTGCTACTGCTACTGCTACTGCTACTGCTACTGCTACTGCTACTGCTACTGCTACTGCTACTGCTACTGCTACTGCTACTGCTACTGCTACTGCTACTGCTACTGCTACTGCTACTGCTACTGCTACTGCTACTGCTACTGCTACTGCTACTGCTACTGCTACTGCTACTGCTACTGCTACTGCTACTGCTACTGCTACTGCTACTGCTACTGCTACTGCTACTGCTACTGCTACTGCTACTGCTACTGCTACTGCTACTGCTACTGCTACTGCTACTGCTACTGCTACTGCTACTGCTACTGCTACTGCTACTGCTACTGCTACTGCTACTGCTACTGCTACTGCTACTGCTACTGCTACTGCTACTGCTACTGCTACTGCTACTGCTACTGCTACTGCTACTGCTACTGCTACTGCTACTGCTACTGCTACTGCTACTGCTACTGCTACTGCTACTGCTACTGCTACTGCTACTGCTACTGCTACTGCTACTGCTACTGCTACTGCTACTGCTACTGCTACTGCTACTGCTACTGCTACTGCTACTGCTACTGCTACTGCTACTGCTACTGCTACTGCTACTGCTACTGCTACTGCTACTGCTACTGCTACTGCTACTGCTACTGCTACTGCTACTGCTACTGCTACTGCTACTGCTACTGCTACTGCTACTGCTACTGCTACTGCTACTGCTACTGCTACTGCTACTGCTACTGCTACTGCTACTGCTACTGCTACTGCTACTGCTACTGCTACTGCTACTGCTACTGCTACTGCTACTGCTACTGCTACTGCTACTGCTACTGCTACTGCTACTGCTACTGCTACTGCTACTGCTACTGCTACTGCTACTGCTACTGCTACTGCTACTGCTACTGCTACTGCTACTGCTACTGCTACTGCTACTGCTACTGCTACTGCTACTGCTACTGCTACTGCTACTGCTACTGCTACTGCTACTGCTACTGCTACTGCTACTGCTACTGCTACTGCTACTGCTACTGCTACTGCTACTGCTACTGCTACTGCTACTGCTACTGCTACTGCTACTGCTACTGCTACTGCTACTGCTACTGCTACTGCTACTGCTACTGCTACTGCTACTGCTACTGCTACTGCTACTGCTACTGCTACTGCTACTGCTACTGCTACTGCTACTGCTACTGCTACTGCTACTGCTACTGCTACTGCTACTGCTACTGCTACTGCTACTGCTACTGCTACTGCTACTGCTACTGCTACTGCTACTGCTACTGCTACTGCTACTGCTACTGCTACTGCTACTGCTACTGCTACTGCTACTGCTACTGCTACTGCTACTGCTACTGCTACTGCTACTGCTACTGCTACTGCTACTGCTACTGCTACTGCTACTGCTACTGCTACTGCTACTGCTACTGCTACTGCTACTGCTACTGCTACTGCTACTGCTACTGCTACTGCTACTGCTACTGCTACTGCTACTGCTACTGCTACTGCTACTGCTACTGCTACTGCTACTGCTACTGCTACTGCTACTGCTACTGCTACTGCTACTACTACTACTACTACTACTACTACTACTACTACTACTACTACTACTACTACTACTACTACTACTACTACTACTACTACTACTACTACTACTACTACTACTACTACTACTACTACTACTACTACTACTACTACTACTACTACTACTACTACTACTACTACTACTACTACTACTACTACTACTACTACTACTACTACTACTACTACTACTACTACTACTACTACTACTACTACTACTACTACTACTACTACTACTACTACTACTACTACTACTACTACTACTACTACTACTACTACTACTACTACTACTACTACTACTACTACTACTACTACTACTACTACTACTACTACTACTACTACTACTACTACTACTACTACTACTACTACTACTACTACTACTACTACTACTACTACTACTACTACTACTACTACTACTACTACTACTACTACTACTACTACTACTACTACTACTACTACTACTACTACTACTACTACTACTACTACTACTACTACTACTACTACTACTACTACTACTACTACTACTACTACTACTACTACTACTACTACTACTACTACTACTACTACTACTACTACTACTACTACTACTACTACTACTACTACTACTACTACTACTACTACTACTACTACTACTACTACTACTACTACTACTACTACTACTACTACTACTACTACTACTACTACTACTACTACTACTACTACTACTACTACTACTACTACTACTACTACTACTACTACTACTACTACTACTACTACTACTACTACTACTACTACTACTACTACTACTACTACTACTACTACTACTACTACTACTACTACTACTACTACTACTACTACTACTACTACTACTACTACTACTACTACTACTACTACTACTACTACTACTACTACTACTACTACTACTACTACTACTACTACTACTACTACTACTACTACTACTACTACTACTACTACTACTACTACTACTACTACTACTACTACTACTACTACTACTACTACTACTACTACTACTACTACTACTACTACTACTACTACTACTACTACTACTACTACTACTACTACTACTACTACTACTACTACTACTACTACTACTACTACTACTACTACTACTACTACTACTACTACTACTACTACTACTACTACTACTACTACTACTACTACTACTACTACTACTACTACTACTACTACTACTACTACTACTACTACTACTACTACTACTACTACTACTACTACTACTACTACTACTACTACTACTACTACTACTACTACTACTACTACTACTACTACTACTACTACTACTACTACTACTACTACTACTACTACTACTACTACTACTACTACTACTACTACTACTACTACTACTACTACTACTACTACTACTACTACTACTACTACTACTACTACTACTACTACTACTACTACTACTACTACTACTACTACTACTACTACTACTACTACTACTACTACTACTACTACTACTACTACTACTACTACTACTACTACTACTACTACTACTACTACTACTACTACTACTACTACTACTACTACTACTACTACTACTACTACTACTACTACTACTACTACTACTACTACTACTACTACTACTACTACTACTACTACTACTACTACTACTACTACTACTACTACTACTACTACTACTACTACTACTACTACTACTACTACTACTACTACTACTACTACTACTACTACTACTACTACTACTACTACTACTACTACTACTACTACTACTACTACTACTACTACTACTACTACTACTACTACTACTACTACTACTACTACTACTACTACTACTACTACTACTACTACTACTACTACTACTACTACTACTACTACTACTACTACTACTACTACTACTACTACTACTACTACTACTACTACTACTACTACTACTACTACTACTACTACTACTACTACTACTACTACTACTACTACTACTACTACTACTACTACTACTACTACTACTACTACTACTACTACTACTACTACTACTACTACTACTACTACTACTACTACTACTACTACTACTACTACTACTACTACTACTACTACTACTACTACTACTACTACTACTACTACTACTACTACTACTACTACTACTACTACTACTACTACTACTACTACTACTACTACTACTACTACTACTACTACTACTACTACTACTACTACTACTACTACTACTACTACTACTACTACTACTACTACTACTACTACTACTACTACTACTACTACTACTACTACTACTACTACTACTACTACTACTACTACTACTACTACTACTACTACTACTACTACTACTACTACTACTACTACTACTACTACTACTACTACTACTACTACTACTACTACTACTACTACTACTACTACTACTACTACTACTACTACTACTACTACTACTACTACTACTACTACTACTACTACTACTATGGTAAAATATTCTATTCGTTAAAATACTCAATCTAAACACTTCGATATACGACTAACTACAACGATTTTTACCATTAACTTCGTTTACGACCATATCACGTAGAAAGCACCAGTTCTCGTCCGATCACTGAAGTTAAGCTACGTCGAGCGCGGTTAGTACTTGGATGGGAGACCGCCTGGGAATACCGCGTGTTGTAAACTTTTTTGCAAAATTTTAAATTTTTCTAAATAATCATTTAAATATCCAATCCGAGTTTATTTATTAATTTATTTATTAAACGACTTCGAAATCATTACTTTAATTCGAATTCACTATAAAATGTTTTAACTCGATATAATAACGTATACGATTTCTAATATAATAAATCTAAATTATGGATATTATCGTTATTCGTTAGAAATCCATTGTTTAAATGTAACATTTCGCGTTACATTAATATAACTACGATATAATATTATAACGACTTTACGATAACGAATAGAATTAATATAATAAAGTATATAAAATATTCTAAAAAAAATAAGAGAATACGTATCAAAAATATAATATATCGCCTACGATACCATATATCGCTACAAAATATCATATACTATATATATAGACTATATATTATCCGGAGTACGTTCGTATATTAAAGTACTCGTATACGATATGGTAAAATATTCTATTCGTTAAAATACTCAATCTAAACACTTCGATATACGACTAACTACAACGATTTTTACCATTAATTTCGTTTACGACCATATCACGTAGAAAGCACCAGTTCTCGTCCGATCACTGAAGTTAAGCTACGTCGAGCGCGGTTAGTACTTGGATGGGAGACCGCCTGGGAATACCGCGTGTTGTAAACTTTTTTGCAAAATTTTAAATTTTTCTAAATAATCATTTAAATATCCAATCCGAGTTTATTTATTAATTTATTTATTAAACGACTTCGAAATCATTACTTTAATTCGAATTCACTATAAATGTTTTAACTCGATATAATAACGTATACGATTTCTAATATAATAAATCTAAATTATGGATATTATCGTTATTCGTTAGAAATCCATTGTTTAAATGTAACATTTCGCGTTACATTAATATAACTACGATATAATATTATAACGACTTTACGATAACGAATAGAATTAATATAATAAAGTATATAAAATATTCTAAAAAAAATAAGAGAATACGTATCAAAAATATAATATATCGCCTACGATACCATATATCGCTACAAAATATCATATACTATATATATAGACTATATATTATCCGGAGTACGTTCGTATATTAAAGTACTCGTATACGATATGGTAAAATATTCTATTCGTTAAAATACTCAATCTAAAC
Source organism: Osedax frankpressi (assembly GCA_964035775.1). NCBI lineage: Eukaryota > Metazoa > Annelida > Polychaeta > Sabellida > Siboglinidae > Osedax > Osedax frankpressi. The sequence continues at coordinate 483,288 of OZ038315.1, read as the reverse complement.
ACTTCGATATACGACTAACTACAACGATTTTTACCATTAACTTCGTTTACGACCATATCACGTAGAAAGCACCAGTTCTCGTCCGATCACTGAAGTTAAGCTACGTCGAGCGCGGTTAGTACTTGGATGGGAGACCGCCTGGGAATACCGCGTGTTGTAAACTTTTTTGCAAAATTTTAAATTTTTCTAAATAATCATTTAAATATCCAATCCGAGTTTATTTATTAATTTATTTATTAAACGACTTCGAAATCATTACTTTAATTCGAATTCACTATAAAATGTTTTAACTCGATATAATAACGTATACGATTTCTAATATAATAAATCTAAATTATGGATATTATCGTTATTCGTTAGAAATCCATTGTTTAAATGTAACATTTCGCGTTACATTAATATAACTACGATATAATATTATAACGACTTTACGATAACGAATAGAATTAATATAATAAAGTATATAAAATATTCTAAAAAAAATAAGAGAATACGTATCAAAAATATAATATATCGCCTACGATACCATATATCGCTACAAAATATCATATACTATATATATAGACTATATATTATCCGGAGTACGTTCGTATATTAAAGTACTCGTATACGATATGGTAAAATATTCTATTCGTTAAAATACTCAATCTAAACACTTCGATATACGACTAACTACAACGATTTTTACCATTAATTTCGTTTACGACCATATCACGTAGAAAGCACCAGTTCTCGTCCGATCACTGAAGTTAAGCTACGTCGAGCGCGTTTAGTACTTGGATGGGAGACCGCCTGGGAATACCGCGTGCTGTAAACTTTTTTGCAAAATTTTAAATTTTTCTAAATAATCATTTAAATATCCAATCCGAGTTTATTTATTAATTTATTTATTAAACGACTTCGAAATCATTACTTTAATTCGAATTCACTATAAAATGTTTTAACTCGATATAATAACGTATACGATTTCTAATATAATAAATCTAAATTATGGATATTATCGTTATTCGTTAGAAATCCATTGTTTAAATGTAACATTTCGCGTTACATTAATATAACTACGATATAATATTATAACGACTTTACGATAACGAATAGAATTAATATAATAAAGTATATAAAATATTCTAAAAAAAATAAGAGAATACGTATCAAAAATATAATATATCGCCTACGATACCATATATCGCTACAAAATATCATATACTATATATATAGACTATATATTATCCGGAGTACGTTCGTATATTAAAGTACTCGTATACGATATGGTAAAATATTCTATTCGTTAAAATACTCAATCTAAACACTTCGATATACGACTAACTACAACGATTTTTACCATTAACTTCGTTTACGACCATATCACGTAGAAAGCACCAGTTCTCGTCCGATCACTGAAGTTAAGCTACGTCGAGCGCGGTTAGTACTTGGATGGGAGACCGCCTGGGAATACCGCGTGTTGTAAACTTTTTTGCAAAATTTTAAATTTTTCTAAATAATCATTTAAATATCCAATCCGAGTTTATTTATTAATTTATTTATTAAACGACTTCGAAATCATTACTTTAATTCGAATTCACTATAAATGTTTTAACTCGATATAATAACGTATACGATTTCTAATATAATAAATCTAAATTATGGATATTATCGTTATTCGTTAGAAATCCATTGTTTAAATGTAAGATTTCGCGTTACATTAATATAACTACGATATAATATTATAACGACTTTACGATAACGAATAGAATTAATATAATAAAGTATATAAAATATTCTAAAAAAAATAAGAGAATACGTATCAAAAATATAATATATCGCCTACGATACCATATATCGCTACAAAATATCATATACTATATATATAGACTATATATTATCCGGAGTACGTTCGTATATTAAAGTACTCGTATACGATATGGTAAAATATTCTATTCGTTAAAATACTCAATCTAAACACTTCGATATACGACTAACTACAACGATTTTTACCATTAATTTCGTTTACGACCATATCACGTAGAAAGCACCAGTTCTCGTCCGATCACTGAAGTTAAGCTACGTCGAGCGCGGTTAGTACTTGGATGGGAGACCGCCTGGGAATACCGCGTGTTGTAAACTTTTTTGCAAAATTTTAAATTTTTCTAAATAATCATTTAAATATCCAATCCGAGTTTATTTATTAATTTATTTATTAAACGACTTCGAAATCATTACTTTAATTCGAATTCACTATAAAATGTTTTAACTCGATATAATAACGTATACGATTTCTAATATAATAAATCTAAATTATGGATATTATCGTTATTCGTTAGAAATCCATTGTTTAAATGTAACATTTCGCGTTACATTAATATAACTACGATATAATATTATAACGACTTTACGATAACGAATAGAATTAATATAATAAAGTATATAAAATATTCTAAAAAAAATAAGAGAATACGTATCAAAAATATAATATATCGCCTACGATACCATATATCGCTACAAAATATCATATACTATATATATAGACTATATATTATCCGGAGTACGTTCGTATATTAAAGTACTCGTATACGATATGGTAAAATATTCTATTCGTTAAAATACTCAATCTAAACACTTCGATATACGACTAACTACAACGATTTTTACCATTAATTTCGTTTACGACCATATCACGTAGAAAGCACCAGTTCTCGTCCGATCACTGAAGTTAAGCTACGTCGAGCGCGGTTAGTACTTGGATGGGAGACCGCCTGGGAATACCGCGTGTTGTAAACTTTTTTGCAAAATTTTAAATTTTTCTAAATAATCATTTAAATATCCAATCCGAGTTTATTTATTAATTTATTTATTAAACGACTTCGAAATCATTACTTTAATTCGAATTCACTATAAATGTTTTAACTCGATATAATAACGTATACGATTTCTAATATAATAAATCTAAATTATGGATATTATCGTTATTCGTTAGAAATCCATTGTTTAAATGTAACATTTCGCGTTACATTAATATAACTACGATATAATATTATAACGACTTTACGATAACGAATAGAATTAATATAATAAAGTATATAAAATATTCTAAAAAAAATAAGAGAATACGTATCAAAAATATAATATATCGCCTACGATACCATATATCGCTACAAAATATCATATACTATATATATAGACTATATATTATCCGGAGTACGTTCGTATATTAAAGTACTCGTATACGATATGGTAAAATATTCTATTCGTTAAAATACTCAATCTAAACACTTCGATATACGACTAACTACAACGATTTTTACCATTAATTTCGTTTACGACCATATCACGTAGAAAGCACCAGTTCTCGTCCGATCACTGAAGTTAAGCTACGTCGAGCGCGGTTAGTACTTGGATGGGAGACCGCCTGGGAATACCGCGTGTTGTAAACTTTTTTGCAAAATTTTAAATTTTTCTAAATAATCATTTAAATATCCAATCCGAGTTTATTTATTAATTTATTTATTAAACGACTTCGAAATCATTACTTTAATTCGAATTCACTATAAAATGTTTTAACTCGATATAATAACGTATACGATTTCTAATATAATAAATCTAAATTATGGATATTATCGTTATTCGTTAGAAATCCATTGTTTAAATGTAAGATTTCGCGTTACATTAATATAACTACGATATAATATTATAACGACTTTACGATAACGAATAGAATTAATATAATAAAGTATATAAAATATTCTAAAAAAAATAAGAGAATACGTATCAAAAATATAATATATCGCCTACGATACCATATATCGCTACAAAATATCATATACTATATATATAGACTATATATTATCCGGAGTACGTTCGTATATTAAAGTACTCGTATACGATATGGTAAAATATTCTATTCGTTAAAATACTCAATCTAAACACTTCGATATACGACTAACTACAACGATTTTTAACATTAACTTCGTTTACGACCATATCACGTAGAAAGCACCAGTTCTCGTCCGATCACTGAAGTTAAGCTACGTCGAGCGCGGTTAGTACTTGGATGGGAGACCGCCTGGGAATACCGCGTGTTGTAAACTTTTTTGCAAAATTTTAAATTTTTCTAAATAATCATTTAAATATCCAATCCGAGTTTATTTATTAATTTATTTATTAAACGACTTCGAAATCATTACTTTAATTCGAATTCACTATAAAATGTTTTAACTCGATATAATAACGTATACGATTTCTAATATAATAAATCTAAATTATGGATATTATCGTTATTCGTTAGAAATCCATTGTTTAAATGTAAGATTTCGCGTTACATTAATATAACTACGATATAATATTATAACGACTTTACGATAACGAATAGAATTAATATAATAAAGTATATAAAATATTCTACAAAAAATAAGAGAATACGTATCAAAAATATAATATATCGCCTACGATACCATATATCGCTACAAAATATCATATACTATATATATATAGACTATATATTATCCGGAGTACGTTCGTATATTAAAGTACTCGTATAGGATATGGTAAAATATTCTATTCGTTAAAATACTCAATCTAAACACTTCGATATACGACTAACTACAACGATTTTTACCATTAACTTCGTTTACGACCATATCACGTAGAAAGCACCAGTTCTCGTCCGATCACTGAAGTTAAGCTACGTCGAGCGCGGTTAGTACTTGGATGGGAGACCGCCTGGGAATACCGCGTGTTGTAAACTTTTTTGCAAAATTTTAAATTTTTCTAAATAATCATTTAAATATCCAATCCGAGTTTATTTATTAATTTATTTATTAAACGACTTCGAAATCATTACTTTAATTCGAATTCACTATAAATGTTTTATAACGTATACGATTTCTAATATAATAAATCTAAATTATGGATATTATCGTTATTCGTTAGAAATCCATTGTTTAAATGTAAGATTTCGCGTTACATTAATATAACTACGATATAATATTATAACGACTTTACGATAACGAATAGAATTAATATAATAAAGTATATAAAATATTCTAAAAAAAATAAGAGAATACGTATCAAAAATATAATATATCGCCTACGATACCATATATCGCTACAAAATATCATATACTATATATATATAGACTATATATTATCCGGAGTACGTTCGTATATTAAAGTACTCGTATACGATATGGTAAAATATTCTATTCGTTAAAATACTCAATCTAAACACTTCGATATACGACTAACTACAACGATTTTTACCATTAACTTCGTTTACGACCATATCACGTAGAAAGCACCAGTTCTCGTCCGATCACTGAAGTTAAGCTACGTCGAGCGCGGTTAGTACTTGGATGGGAGACCGCCTGGGAATACCGCGTGTTGTAAACTTTTTTGCAAAATTTTAAATTTTTCTAAATAATCATTTAAATATCCAATCCGAGTTTATTTATTAATTTATTTATTAAACGACTTCGAAATCATTACTTTAATTCGAATTCACTATAAATGTTTTAACTCGATATAATAACGTATACGATTTCTAATATAATAAATCTAAATTATGGATATTATCGTTATTCGTTAGAAATCCATTGTTTAAATGTAAGATTTCGCGTTACATTAATATAACTACGATATAATATTATAACGACTTTACGATAACGAATAGAATTAATATAATAAAGTATATAAAATATTCTAAAAAAAATAAGAGAATACGTATCAAAAATATAATATATCGCCTACGATACCATATATCGCTACAAAATATCATATACTATATATATATAGACTATATATTATCCGGAGTACGTTCGTATATTAAAGTACTCGTATACGATATGGTAAAATATTCTATTCGTTAAAATACTCAATCTAAACACTTCGATATACGACTAACTACAACGATTTTTACCATTAACTTCGTTTACGACCATATCACGTAGAAAGCACCAGTTCTCGTCCGATCACTGAAGTTAAGCTACGTCGAGCGCGGTTAGTACTTGGATGGGAGACCGCCTGGGAATACCGCGTGTTGTAAACTTTTTTGCAAAATTTTAAATTTTTCTAAATAATCATTTAAATATCCAATCCGAGTTTATTTATTAATTTATTTATTAAACGACTTCGAAATCATTACTTTAATTCGAATTCACTATAAAATGTTTTAACTCGATATAATAACGTATATGATTTCTAATATAATAAATCTAAATTATGGATATTATCGTTATTCGTTAGAAATCCATTGTTTAAATGTAAGATTTCGCGTTACATTAATATAACTACGATATAATATTATAACGACTTTACGATAACGAATAGAATTAATATAATAAAGTATATAAAATATTCTAAAAAAAATAAGAGAATACGTATCAAAAATATAATATATCGCCTACGATACCATATATCGCTACAAAATATCATATACTATATATATATAGACTATATATTATCCGGAGTACGTTCGTATATTAAAGTACTCGTATACGATATGGTAAAATATTCTATTCGTTAAAATACTCAATCTAAACACTTCGATATACGACTAACTACAACGATTTTTACCATTAACTTCGTTTACGACCATATCACGTAGAAAGCACCAGTTCTCGTCCGATCACTGAAGTTAAGCTACGTCGAGCGCGGTTAGTACTTGGATGGGAGACCGCCTGGGTATACCGCGTGTTGTAAACTTTTTTGCAAAATTTTAAATTTTTCTAAATAATCATTTAAATATCCAATCCGAGTTTATTTATTAATTTATTTATTAAACGACTTCGAAATCATTACTTTAATTCGAATTCACTATAAAATGTTTTAACTCGATATAAGAACGTATACGATTTCTAATATAATAAATCTAAATTATGGATATTATCGTTATTCGTTAGAAATCCATTGTTTAAATGTAAGATTTCGCGTTACATTAATATAACTACGATATAATATTATAACGACTTTACGATAACGAATAGAATTAATATAATAAAGTATATAAAATATTCTAAAAAAAATAAGAGAATACGTATCAAAAATATAATATATCGCCTACGATACCATATATCGCTACAAAATATCATATACTATATATATATAGACTATATATTATCCGGAGTACGTTCGTATATTAAAGTACTCGTATACGATATGGTAAAATATTCTATTCGTTAAAATACTCAATCTAAACACTTCGATATACGACTAACTACAACGATTTTTACCATTAACTTCGTTTACGACCATATCACGTAGAAAGCACCAGTTCTCGTCCGATCACTGAAGTTAAGCTACGTCGAGCGCGGTTAGTACTTGGATGGGAGACCGCCTGGGAATACCGCGTGTTGTAAACTTTTTTGCAAAATTTTAAATTTTTCTAAATAATCATTTAAATATCCAATCCGAGTTTATTTATTAATTTATTTATTAAACGACTTCGAAATCATTACTTTAATTCGAATTCACTATAAATGTTTTAACTCGATATAATAACGTATACGATTTCTAATATAATAAATCTAAATTATGGATATTATCGTTATTCGTTAGAAATCCATTGTTTAAATGTAAGATTTCGCGTTACATTAATATAACTACGATATAATATTATAACGACTTTACGATAACGAATAGAATTAATATAATAAAGTATATAAAATATTCTAAAAAAAATAAGAGAATACGTATCAAAAATATAATATATCGCCTACGATACCATATATCGCTACAAAATATCATATACTATATATATAGACTATATATTATCCGGAGTACGTTCGTATATTAAAGTACTCGTATACGATATGGTAAAATATTCTATTCGTTAAAATACTCAATCTAAACACTTCGATATACGACTAACTACAACGATTTTTACCATTAACTTCGTTTACGACCATATCACGTAGAAAGCACCAGTTCTCGTCCGATCACTGAAGTTAAGCTACGTCGAGCGCGGTTAGTACTTGGATGGGAGACCGCCTGGGAATACCGCGTGTTGTAAACTTTTTTGCAAAATTTTAAATTTTTCTAAATAATCATTTAAATATCCAATCCGAGTTTATTTATTAATTTATTTATTAAACGACTTCGAAATCATTACTTTAATTCGAATTCACTATAAAATGTTTTAACTCGATATAATAACGTATACGATTTCTAATATAATAAATCTAAATTATGGATATTATCGTTATTCGTTAGAAATCCATTGTTTAAATGTAAGATTTCGCGTTACATTAATATAACTACGATATAATATTATAACGACTTTACGATAACGAATAGAATTAATATAATAAAGTATATAAAATATTCTAAAAAAAATAAGAGAATACGTATCAAAAATATAATATATCGCCTACGATACCATATATCGCTACAAAATATCATATACTATATATATATAGACTATATATTATCCGGAGTACGTTCGTATATTAAAGTACTCGTATACGATATGGTAAAATATTCTATTCGTTAAAATACTCAATCTAAACACTTCGATATACGACTAACTACAACGATTTTTACCATTAACTTCGTTTACGACCATATCACGTAGAAAGCACCAGTTCTCGTCCGATCACTGAAGTTAAGCTACGTCGAGCGCGGTTAGTACTTGGATGGGAGACCGCCTGGGAATACCGCGTGTTGTAAACTTTTTTGCAAAATTTTAAATTTTTCTAAATAATCATTTAAATATCCAATCCGAGTTTATTTATTAATTTATTTATTAAACGACTTCGAAATCATTACTTTAATTCGAATTCACTATAAAATGTTTTAACTCGATATAATAACGTATACGATTTCTAATATAATAAATCTAAATTATGGATATTATCGTTATTCGTTAGAAATCCATTGTTTAAATGTAAGATTTCGCGTTACATTAATATAACTACGATATAATATTATAACGACTTTACGATAACGAATAGAATTAATATAATAAAGTATATAAAATATTCTAAAAAAAATAAGAGAATACGTATCAAAAATATAATATATCGCCTACGATACCATATATCGCTACAAAATATCATATACTATATATATATAGACTATATATTATCCGGAGTACGTTCGTATATTAAAGTACTCGTATACGATATGGTAAAATATTCTATTCGTTAAAATACTCAATCTAAACACTTCGATATACGACTAACTACAACGATTTTTACCATTAACTTCGTTTACGACCATATCACGTAGAAAGCACCAGTTCTCGTCCGATCACTGAAGTTAAGCTACGTCGAGCGCGGTTAGTACTTGGATGGGAGACCGCCTGGGAATACCGCGTGTTGTAAACTTTTTTGCAAAATTTTAAATTTTTCTAAATAATCATTTAAATATCCAATCCGAGTTTATTTATTAATTTATTTATTAAACGACTTCGAAATCATTACTTTAATTCGAATTCACTATAAAATGTTTTAACTCGATATAATAACGTATACGATTTCTAATATAATAAATCTAAATTATGGATATTATCGTTATTCGTTAGAAATCCATTGTTTAAATGTAAGATTTCGCGTTACATTAATATAACTACGATATAATATTATAACGACTTTACGATAACGAATAGAATTAATATAATAAAGTATATAAAATATTCTAAAAAAAATAAGAGAATACGTATCAAAAATATAATATATCGCCTACGATACCATATATCGCTACAAAATATCATATACTATATATATAGACTATATATTATCCGGAGTACGTTCGTATATTAAAGTACTCGTATACGATATGGTAAAATATTCTATTCGTTAAAATACTCAATCTAAACACTTCGATATACGACTAACTACAACGATTTTTACCATTAACTTCGTTTACGACCATATCACGTAGAAAGCACCAGTTCTCGTCCGATCACTGAAGTTAAGCTACGTCGAGCGCGGTTAGTACTTGGATGGGAGACCGCCTGGGAATACCGCGTGTTGTAAACTTTTTTGCAAAATTTTAAATTTTTCTAAATAATCATTTAAATATCCAATCCGAGTTTATTTATTAATTTATTTATTAAACGACTTCGAAATCATTACTTTAATTCGAATTCACTATAAAATGTTTTAACTCGATATAATAACGTATACGATTTCTAATATAATAAATCTAAATTATGGATATTATCGTTATTCGTTAGAAATCCATTGTTTAAATGTAAGATTTCGCGTTACATTAATATAACTACGATATAATATTATAACGACTTTACGATAACGAATAGAATTAATATAATAAAGTATATAAAATATTCTACAAAAAATAAGAGAATACGTATCAAAAATATAATATATCGCCTACGATACCATATATCGCTACAAAATATCATATACTATATATATATAGACTATATATTATCCGGAGTACGTTCGTATATTAAAGTACTCGTATACGATATGGTAAAATATTCTATTCGTTAAAATACTCAATCTAAACACTTCGATATACGACTAACTACAACGATTTTTACCATTAACTTCGTTTACGACCATATCACGTAGAAAGCACCAGTTCTCGTCCGATCACTGAAGTTAAGCTACGTCGAGCGCGGTTAGTACTTGGATGGGAGACCGCCTGGGAATACCGCGTGTTGTAAACTTTTTTGCAAAATTTTAAATTTTTCTAAATAATCATTTAAATATCCAATCCGAGTTTATTTATTAATTTATTTATTAAACGACTTCGAAATCATTACTTTAATTCGAATTCACTATAAATGTTTTAACTCGATATAATAACGTATACGATTTCTAATATAATAAATCTAAATTATGGATATTATCGTTATTCGTTAGAAATCCATTGTTTAAATGTAAGATTTCGCGTTACATTAATATAACTACGATATAATATTATAACGACTTTACGATAACGAATAGAATTAATATAATAAAGTATATAAAATATTCTAAAAAAAATAAGAGAATACGTATCAAAAATATAATATATCGCCTACGATACCATATATCGCTACAAAATATCATATACTATATATATAGACTATATATTATCCGGAGTACGTTCGTATATTAAAGTACTCGTATACGATATGGTAAAATATTCTATTCGTTAAAATACTCAATCTAAACACTTCGATATACGACTAACTACAACGATTTTTACCATTAACTTCGTTTACGACCATATCACGTAGAAAGCACCAGTTCTCGTCCGATCACTGAAGTTAAGCTACGTCGAGCGCGGTTAGTACTTGGATGGGAGACCGCCTGGGAATACCGCGTGTTGTAAACTTTTTTGCAAAATTTTAAATTTTTCTAAATAATCATTTAAATATCCAATCCGAGTTTATTTATTAATTTATTTATTAAACGACTTCGAAATCATTACTTTAATTCGAATTCACTATAAATGTTTTAACTCGATATAATAACGTATACGATTTCTAATATAATATATCTAAATTATGGATATTATCGTTATTCGTTAGAAATCCATTGTTTAAATGTAAGATTTCGCGTTACATTAATATAACTACGATATAATATTATAACGACTTTACGATAACGAATAGAATTAATATAATAAAGTATATAAAATATTCTAAAAAAAATAAGAGAATACGTATCAAAAATATAATATATCGCCTACGATACCATATATCGCTACAAAATATCATATACTATATATATAGACTATATATTATCCGGAGTACGTTCGTATATTAAAGTACTCGTATACGATATGGTAAAATATTCTATTCGTTAAAATACTCAATCTAAACACTTCGATATACGACTAACTACAACGATTTTTACCATTAACTTCGTTTACGACCATATCACGTAGAAAGCACCAGTTCTCGTCCGATCACTGAAGTTAAGCTACGTCGAGCGCGGTTAGTACTTGGATGGGAGACCGCCTGGGAATACCGCGTGTTGTAAACTTTTTTGCAAAATTTTAAATTTTTCTAAATAATCATTTAAATATCCAATCCGAGTTTATTTATTAATTTATTTATTAAACGACTTCGAAATCATTACTTTAATTCGAATTCACTATAAAATGTTTTAACTCGATATAATAACGTATACGATTTCTAATATAATAAATCTAAATTATGGATATTATCGTTATTCGTTAGAAATCCATTGTTTAACTGTAAGATTTCGCGTTACATTAATATAACTACGATATAATATTATAACGACTTTACGATAACGAATAGAATTAATATAATAAAGTATATAAAATATTCTAAAAAAAATAAGAGAATACGTATCAAAAATATAATATATCGCCTACGATACCATATATCGCTACAAAATATCATATACTATATATATATAGACTATATATTATCCGGAGTACGTTCGTATATTAAAGTACTCGTATACGATATGGTAAAATATTCTATTCGTTAAAATACTCAATCTAAACACTTCGATATACGACTAACTACAACGATTTTTACAATTAACTTCGTTTACGACCATATCACGTAGAAAGCACCAGTTCTCGTCCGATCACTGAAGTTAAGCTACGTCGAGCGCGGTTAGTACTTGGATGGGAGACCGCCTGGGAATACCGCGTGTTGTAAACTTTTTTGCAAAATTTTAAATTTTTCTAAATAATCATTTAAATATCCAATCCGAGTTTATTTATTAATTTATTTATTAAACGACTTCGAAATCATTACTTTAATTCGAATTCATTATAAAATGTTTTAACTCGATATAATAACGTATACGATTTCTAATATAATAAATCTAAATTATGGATATTATCGTTATTCGTTAGAAATCCATTGTTTAAATGTAAGATTTCGCGTTACATTAATATAACTACGATATAATATTATAACGACTTTACGATAACGAATAGAATTAATATAATAAAGTATATAAAATATTCTAAAAAAAATAAGAGAATACGTATCAAAAATATAATATATCGCCTACGATACCATATATCGCTACAAAATATCATATACTATATATATATAGACTATATATTATCCGGAGTACGTTCGTATATTAAAGTACTCGTATACGATATGGTAAAATATTCTATTCGTTAAAATACTCAATCTAAACACTTCGATATACGACTAACTACAACGATTTTTACAATTAACTTCGTTTACGACCATATCACGTAGAAAGCACCAGTTCTCGTCCGATCACTGAAGTTAAGCTACGTCGAGCGCGGTTAGTACTTGGATGGGAGACCGCCTGGGAATACCGCGTGTTGTAAACTTTTTTGCAAAATTTTAAATTTTTCTAAATAATCATTTAAATATCCAATCCGAGTTTATTTATTAATTTATTTATTAAACGACTTCGAAATCATTACTTTAATTCGAATTCACTATAAATGTTTTAACTCGATATAATAACGTATACGATTTCTAATATAATAAATCTAAATTATGGATATTATCGTTATTCGTTAGAAATCCATTGTTTAAATGTAAGATTTCGCGTTACATTAATATAACTACGATATAATATTATAACGACTTTACGATAACGAATAGAATTAATATAATAAAGTATATAAAATATTCTAAAAAAAATAAGAGAATACGTATCAAAAATATAATATATCGCCTACGATACCATATATCGCTACAAAATATCATATACTATATATATATAGACTATATATTATCCGGAGTACGTTCGTATATTAAAGTACTCGTATACGATATGGTAAAATATTCTATTCGTTAAAATACTCAATCTAAACACTTCGATATACGACTAACTACAACGATTTTTACAATAAATTTCGTTTACGACCATATCACGTAGAAAGCACCAGTTCTCGTCCGATCACTGAAGTTAAGCTACGTCGAGCGCGGTTAGTACTTGGATGGGAGACCGCCTGGGAATACCGCGTGTTGTAAACTTTTTTGCAAAATTTTAAATTTTTCTAAATAATCATTTAAATATCCAATCCGAGTTTATTTATTAATTTATTTATTAAACGACTTCGAAATCATTACTTTAATTCGAATTCACTATAAAATGTTTTAACTCGATATAAGAACGTATACGATTTCTAATATAATAAATCTAAATTATGGATATTATCGTTATTCGTTAGAAATCCATTGTTTAAATGTAAGATTTCGCGTTACATTAATATAACTACGATATAATATTATAACGACTTTACGATAACGAATAGAATTAATATAATAAAGTATATAAAATATTCTAAAAAAAATAAGAGAATACGTATCAAAAATATAATATATCGCCTACGATACCATATATCGCTACAAAATATCATATACTATATATATATAGACTATATATTATCCGGAGTACGTTCGTATATTAAAGTACTCGTATACGATATGGTAAAATATTCTATTCGTTAAAATACTCAATCTAAACACTTCGATATACGACTAACTACAACGATTTTTACAATTAACTTCGTTTACGACCATATCACGTAGAAAGCACCAGTTCTCGTCCGATCACTGAAGTTAAGCTACGTCGAGCGCGGTTAGTACTTGGATGGGAGACCGCCTGGGAATACCGCGTGTTGTAAACCTTTTTGCAAAATTTTAAATTTTTCTAAATAATCATTTAAATATCCAATCCGAGTTTATTTATTAATTTATTTATTAAACGACTTCGAAATCATTACTTTAATTCGAATTCACTATAAAATGTTTTAACTCGATATAATAACGTATACGATTTCTAATATAATAAATCTAAATTATGGATATTATCGTTATTCGTTAGAAATCCATTGTTTAAATGTAAGATTTCGCGTTACATTAATATAACTACGATATAATATTATAACGACTTTACGATAACGAATAGAATTAATATAATAAAGTATATAAAATATTCTAAAAAAAATAAGAGAATACGTATCAAAAATATAATATATCGCCTACGATACCATATATCGCTACAAAATATCATATACTATATATATAGACTATATATTATCCGGAGTACGTTCGTATATTAAAGTACTCGTATACGATATGGTAAAATATTCTATTCGTTAAAATACTCAATCTAAACACTTCGATATACGACTAACTACAACGATTTTTACCATTAACTTCGTTTACGACCATATCACGTAGAAAGCACCAGTTCTCGTCCGATCACTGAAGTTAAGCTACGTCGAGCGCGGTTAGTACTTGGATGGGAGACCGCCTGGTAATACCGCGTGTTGTAAACTTTTTTGCAAAATTTTAAATTTTTCTAAATAATCATTTAAATATCCAATCCGAGTTTATTTATTAATTTATTTATTAAACGACTTCGAAATCATTACTTTAATTCGAATTCACTATAAAATGTTTTAACTCGATATAATAACGTATACGATTTCTAATATAATAAATCTAAATTATGGATATTATCGTTATTCGTTAGAAATCCATTGTTTAAATGTAAGATTTCGCGTTACATTAATATAACTACGATATAATATTATAACGACTTTACGATAACGAATAGAATTAATATAATAAAGTATATAAAATATTCTAAAAAAAATAAGAGAATACGTATCAAAAATATAATATATCGCCTACGATACCATATATCGCTACAAAATATCATATACTATATATATATAGACTATATATTATCCGGAGTACGTTCGTATATTAAAGTACTCGTATACGATATGGTAAAATATTCTATTCGTTAAAATACTCAATCTAAACACTTCGATATACGACTAACTACAACGATTTTTACCATTAACTTCGTTTACGACCATATCACGTAGAAAGCACCAGTTCTCGTCCGATCACTGAAGTTAAGCTACGTCGAGCGCGGTTAGTACTTGGATGGGAGACCGCCTGGGAATACCGCGTGTTGTAAACTTTTTTGCAAAATTTTAAATTTTTCTAAATAATCATTTAAATATCCAATCCGAGTTTATTTATTAATTTATTTATTAAACGACTTCGAAATCATTACTTTAATTCGAATTCACTATAAAATGTTTTAACTCGATATAATAACGTATACGATTTCTAATATAATAAATCTAAATTATGGATATTATCGTTATTCGTTAGAAATCCATTGTTTAAATGTAAGATTTCGCGTTACATTAATATAACTACGATATAATATTATAACGACTTTACGATAACGAATAGAATTAATATAATAAAGTATATAAAATATTCTACAAAAAATAAGAGAATACGTATCAAAAATATAATATATCGCCTACGATACCATATATCGCTACAAAATATCATATACTATATATATATAGACTATATATTATCCGGAGTACGTTCGTATATTAAAGTACTCGTATACGATATGGTAAAATATTCTATTCGTTAAAATACTCAATCTAAACACTTCGATATACGACTAACTACAACGATTTTTACCATTAACTTCGTTTACGACCATATCACGTAGAAAGCACCAGTTCTCGTCCGATCACTGAAGTTAAGCTACGTCGAGCGCGGTTAGTACTTGGATGGGAGACCGCCTGGGAATACCGCGTGTTGTAAACTTTTTTGCAAAATTTTAAATTTTTCTAAATAATCATTTAAATATCCAATCCGAGTTTATTTATTAATTTATTTATTAAACGACTTCGAAATCATTACTTTAATTCGAATTCACTATAAATGTTTTAACTCGATATAATAACGTATACGATTTCTAATATAATAAATCTAAATTATGGATATTATCGTTATTCGTTAGAAATCCATTGTTTAAATGTAAGATTTCGCGTTACATTAATATAACTACGATATAATATTATAACGACTTTACGATAACGAATAGAATTAATATAATAAAGTATATAAAATATTCTAAAAAAAATAAGAGAATACGTATCAAAAATATAATATATCGCCTACGATACCATATATCGCTACAAAATATCATATACTATATATATAGACTATATATTATCCGGAGTACGTTCGTATATTAAAGTACTCGTATACGATATGGTAAAATATTCTATTCGTTAAAATACTCAATCTAAACACTTCGATATACGACTAACTACAACGATTTTTACCATTAACTTCGTTTACGACCATATCACGTAGAAAGCACCAGTTCTCGTCCGATCACTGAAGTTAAGCTACGTCGAGCGCGGTTAGTACTTGGATGGGAGACCGCCTGGGAATACCGCGTGTTGTAAACTTTTTTGCAAAATTTTAAATTTTTCTAAATAATCATTTAAATATCCAATCCGAGTTTATTTATTAATTTATTTATTAAACGACTTCGAAATCATTACTTTAATTCGAATTCACTATAAATGTTTTAACTCGATATAATAACGTATACGATTTCTAATATAATATATCTAAATTATGGATATTATCGTTATTCGTTAGAAATCCATTGTTTAAATGTAAGATTTCGCGTTACATTAATATAACTACGATATAATATTATAACGACTTTACGATAACGAATAGAATTAATATAATAAAGTATATAAAATATTCTAAAAAAAATAAGAGAATACGTATCAAAAATATAATATATCGCCTACGATACCATATATCGCTACAAAATATCATATACTATATATATAGACTATATATTATCCGGAGTACGTTCGTATATTAAAGTACTCGTATACGATATGGTAAAATATTCTATTCGTTAAAATACTCAATCTAAACACTTCGATATACGACTAACTACAACGATTTTTACCATTAATTTCGTTTACGACCATATCACGTAGAAAGCACCAGTTCTCGTCCGATCACTGAAGTTAAGCTACGTCGAGCGCGGTTAGTACTTGGATGGGAGACCGCCTGGGAATACCGCGTGTTGTAAACTTTTTTGCAAAATTTTAAATTTTTCTAAATAATCATTTAAATATCCAATCCGAGTTTATTTATTAATTTATTTATTAAACGACTTCGAAATCATTACTTTAATTCGAATTCACTATAAAATGTTTTAACTCGATATAATAACGTATACGATTTCTAATATAATAAATCTAAATTATGGATATTATCGTTATTCGTTAGAAATCCATTGTTTAAATGTAAGATTTCGCGTTACATTAATATAACTACGATATAATATTATAACGACTTTACGATAACGAATAGAATTAATATAATAAAGTATATAAAATATTCTAAAAAAAATAAGAGAATACGTATCAAAAATATAATATATCGCCTACGATACCATATATCGCTACAAAATATCATATACTATATATATATAGACTATATATTATCCGGAGTACGTTCGTATATTAAAGTACTCGTATACGATATGGTAAAATATTCTATTCGTTAAAATACTCAATCTAAACACTTCGATATACGACTAACTACAACGATTTTTACAATTAACTTCGTTTACGACCATATCACGTAGAAAGCACCAGTTCTCGTCCGATCACTGAAGTTAAGCTACGTCGAGCGCGGTTAGTACTTGGATGGGAGACCGCCTGGGAATACCGCGTGTTGTAAACTTTTTTGCAAAATTTTAAATTTTTCTAAATAATCATTTAAATATCCAATCCGAGTTTATTTATTAATTTATTTATTAAACGACTTCGAAATCATTACTTTAATTCGAATTCATTATAAAATGTTTTAACTCGATATAATAACGTATACGATTTCTAATATAATAAATCTAAATTATGGATATTATCGTTATTCGTTAGAAATCCATTGTTTAAATGTAAGATTTCGCGTTACATTAATATAACTACGATATAATATTATAACGACTTTACGATAACGAATAGAATTAATATAATAAAGTATATAAAATATTCTAAAAAAAATAAGAGAATACGTATCAAAAATATAATATATCGCCTACGATACCATATATCGCTACAAAATATCATATACTATATATATATAGACTATATATTATCCGGAGTACGTTCGTATATTAAAGTACTCGTATACGATATGGTAAAATATTCTATTCGTTAAAATACTCAATCTAAACACTTCGATATACGACTAACTACAACGATTTTTACAATTAACTTCGTTTACGACCATATCACGTAGAAAGCACCAGTTCTCGTCCGATCACTGAAGTTAAGCTACGTCGAGCGCGGTTAGTACTTGGATGGGAGACCGCCTGGGAATAACGCGTGTTGTAAACTTTTTTGCAAAATTTTAAATTTTTCTAAATAATCATTTAAATATCCAATCCGAGTTTATTTATTAATTTATTTATTAAACGACTTCGAAATCATTACTTTAATTCGAATTCACTATAAATGTTTTAACTCGATATAATAACGTATACGATTTCTAATATAATAAATCTAAATTATGGATATTATCGTTATTCGTTAGAAATCCATTGTTTAAATGTAAGATTTCGCGTTACATTAATATAACTACGATATAATATTATAACGACTTTACGATAACGAATAGAATTAATATAATAAAGTATATAAAATATTCTAAAAAAAATAAGAGAATACGTATCAAAAATATAATATATCGCCTACGATACCATATATCGCTACAAAATATCATATACTATATATATATAGACTATATATTATCCGGAGTACGTTCGTATATTAAAGTACTCGTATACGATATGGTAAAATATTCTATTCGTTAAAATACTCAATCTAAACACTTCGATATACGACTAACTACAACGATTTTTACAATTAACTTCGTTTACGACCATATCACGTAGAAAGCACCAGTTCTCGTCCGATCACTGAAGTTAAGCTACGTCGAGCGCGGTTAGTACTTGGATGGGAGACCGCCTGGGAATACCGCGTGTTGTAAACTTTTTTGCAAAATTTTAAATTTTTCTAAATAATCATTTAAATATCCAATCCGAGTTTATTTATTAATTTATTTATTAAACGACTTCGAAATCATTACTTTAATTCGAATTCATTATAAAATGTTTTAACTCGATATAATAACGTATACGATTTCTAATATAATAAATCTAAATTATGGATATTATCGTTATTCGTTAGAAATCCATTGTTTAAATGTAAGATTTCGCGTTACATTAATATAACTACGATATAATATTATAACGACTTTACGATAACGAATAGAATTAATATAATAAAGTATATAAAATATTCTAAAAAAAATAAGAGAATACGTATCAAAAATATAATATATCGCCTACGATACCATATATCGCTACAAAATATCATATACTATATATATATAGACTATATATTATCCGGAGTACGTTCGTATATTAAAGTACTCGTATACGATATGGTAAAATATTCTATTCGTTAAAATACTCAATCTAAACACTTCGATATACGACTAACTACAACGATTTTTACAATTAACTTCGTTTACGACCATATCACGTAGAAAGCACCAGTTCTCGTCCGATCACTGAAGTTAAGCTACGTCGAGCGCGGTTAGTACTTGGATGGGAGACCGCCTGGGAATACCGCGTGTTGTAAACTTTTTTGCAAAATTTTAAATTTTTCTAAATAATCATTTAAATATCCAATCCGAGTTTATTTATTAATTTATTTATTAAACGACTTCGAAATCATTACTTTAATTCGAATTCACTATAAATGTTTTAACTCGATATAATAACGTATACGATTTCTAATATAATAAATCTAAATTATGGATATTATCGTTATTCGTTAGAAATCCATTGTTTAAATGTAAGATTTCGCGTTACATTAATATAACTACGATATAATATTATAACGACTTTACGATAACGAATAGAATTAATATAATAAAGTATATAAAATATTCTAAAAAAAATAAGAGAATACGTATCAAAAATATAATATATCGCCTACGATACCATATATCGCTACAAAATATCATATACTATATATATATAGACTATATATTATCCGGAGTACGTTCGTATATTAAAGTACTCGTATACGATATGGTAAAATATTCTATTCGTTAAAATACTCAATCTAAACACTTCGATATACGACTAACTACAACGATTTTTACAATAAATTTCGTTTACGACCATATCACGTAGAAAGCACCAGTTCTCGTCCGATCACTGAAGTTAAGCTACGTCGAGCGCGGTTAGTACTTGGATGGGAGACCGCCTGGGAATACCGCGTGTTGTAAACTTTTTTGCAAAATTTTAAATTTTTCTAAATAATCATTTAAATATCCAATCCGAGTTTATTTATTAATTTATTTATTAAACGACTTCGAAATCATTACTTTAATTCGAATTCACTATAAAATGTTTTAACTCGATATAAGAACGTATACGATTTCTAATATAATAAATCTAAATTATGGATATTATCGTTATTCGTTAGAAATCCATTGTTTAAATGTAAGATTTCGCGTTACATTAATATAACTACGATATAATATTATAACGACTTTACGATAACGAATAGAATTAATATAATAAAGTATATAAAATATTCTAAAAAAAATAAGAGAATACGTATCAAAAATATAATATATCGCCTACGATACCATATATCGCTACAAAATATCATATACTATATATATATAGACTATATATTATCCGGAGTACGTTCGTATATTAAAGTACTCGTATACGATATGGTAAAATATTCTATTCGTTAAAATACTCAATCTAAACACTTCGATATACGACTAACTACAACGATTTTTACAATTAACTTCGTTTACGACCATATCACGTAGAAAGCACCAGTTCTCGTCCGATCACTGAAGTTAAGCTACGTCGAGCGCGGTTAGTACTTGGATGGGAGACCGCCTGGGAATACCGCGTGTTGTAAACCTTTTTGCAAAATTT
Source organism: Osedax frankpressi (assembly GCA_964035775.1). Classification (NCBI taxonomy): domain Eukaryota; kingdom Metazoa; phylum Annelida; class Polychaeta; order Sabellida; family Siboglinidae; genus Osedax; species Osedax frankpressi. The sequence goes on along the minus strand of OZ038315.1, from coordinate 461,512 downwards.
TAAATTTTTCTAAATAATCATTTAAATATCCAATCCGAGTTTATTTATTAATTTATTTATTAAACGACTTCGAAATCATTACTTTAATTCGAATTCACTATAAAATGTTTTAACTCGATATAATAACGTATACGATTTCTAATATAATAAATCTAAATTATGGATATTATCGTTATTCGTTAGAAATCCATTGTTTAAATGTAAGATTTCGCGTTACATTAATATAACTACGATATAATATTATAACGACTTTACGATAACGAATAGAATTAATATAATAAAGTATATAAAATATTCTAAAAAAAATAAGAGAATACGTATCAAAAATATAATATATCGCCTACGATACCATATATCGCTACAAAATATCATATACTATATATATAGACTATATATTATCCGGAGTACGTTCGTATATTAAAGTACTCGTATACGATATGGTAAAATATTCTATTCGTTAAAATACTCAATCTAAACACTTCGATATACGACTAACTACAACGATTTTTACCATTAACTTCGTTTACGACCATATCACGTAGAAAGCACCAGTTCTCGTCCGATCACTGAAGTTAAGCTACGTCGAGCGCGGTTAGTACTTGGATGGGAGACCGCCTGGTAATACCGCGTGTTGTAAACTTTTTTGCAAAATTTTAAATTTTTCTAAATAATCATTTAAATATCCAATCCGAGTTTATTTATTAATTTATTTATTAAACGACTTCGAAATCATTACTTTAATTCGAATTCACTATAAAATGTTTTAACTCGATATAATAACGTATACGATTTCTAATATAATAAATCTAAATTATGGATATTATCGTTATTCGTTAGAAATCCATTGTTTAAATGTAAGATTTCGCGTTACATTAATATAACTACGATATAATATTATAACGACTTTACGATAACGAATAGAATTAATATAATAAAGTATATAAAATATTCTAAAAAAAATAAGAGAATACGTATCAAAAATATAATATATCGCCTACGATACCATATATCGCTACAAAATATCATATACTATATATATATAGACTATATATTATCCGGAGTACGTTCGTATATTAAAGTACTCGTATACGATATGGTAAAATATTCTATTCGTTAAAATACTCAATCTAAACACTTCGATATACGACTAACTACAACGATTTTTACCATTAACTTCGTTTACGACCATATCACGTAGAAAGCACCAGTTCTCGTCCGATCACTGAAGTTAAGCTACGTCGAGCGCGGTTAGTACTTGGATGGGAGACCGCCTGGGAATACCGCGTGTTGTAAACTTTTTTGCAAAATTTTAAATTTTTCTAAATAATCATTTAAATATCCAATCCGAGTTTATTTATTAATTTATTTATTAAACGACTTCGAAATCATTACTTTAATTCGAATTCACTATAAAATGTTTTAACTCGATATAATAACGTATACGATTTCTAATATAATAAATCTAAATTATGGATATTATCGTTATTCGTTAGAAATCCATTGTTTAAATGTAAGATTTCGCGTTACATTAATATAACTACGATATAATATTATAACGACTTTACGATAACGAATAGAATTAATATAATAAAGTATATAAAATATTCTACAAAAAATAAGAGAATACGTATCAAAAATATAATATATCGCCTACGATACCATATATCGCTACAAAATATCATATACTATATATATATAGACTATATATTATCCGGAGTACGTTCGTATATTAAAGTACTCGTATACGATATGGTAAAATATTCTATTCGTTAAAATACTCAATCTAAACACTTCGATATACGACTAACTACAACGATTTTTACCATTAACTTCGTTTACGACCATATCACGTAGAAAGCACCAGTTCTCGTCCGATCACTGAAGTTAAGCTACGTCGAGCGCGGTTAGTACTTGGATGGGAGACCGCCTGGGAATACCGCGTGTTGTAAACTTTTTTGCAAAATTTTAAATTTTTCTAAATAATCATTTAAATATCCAATCCGAGTTTATTTATTAATTTATTTATTAAACGACTTCGAAATCATTACTTTAATTCGAATTCACTATAAATGTTTTAACTCGATATAATAACGTATACGATTTCTAATATAATAAATCTAAATTATGGATATTATCGTTATTCGTTAGAAATCCATTGTTTAAATGTAAGATTTCGCGTTACATTAATATAACTACGATATAATATTATAACGACTTTACGATAACGAATAGAATTAATATAATAAAGTATATAAAATATTCTAAAAAAAATAAGAGAATACGTATCAAAAATATAATATATCGCCTACGATACCATATATCGCTACAAAATATCATATACTATATATATAGACTATATATTATCCGGAGTACGTTCGTATATTAAAGTACTCGTATACGATATGGTAAAATATTCTATTCGTTAAAATACTCAATCTAAACACTTCGATATACGACTAACTACAACGATTTTTACCATTAACTTCGTTTACGACCATATCACGTAGAAAGCACCAGTTCTCGTCCGATCACTGAAGTTAAGCTACGTCGAGCGCGGTTAGTACTTGGATGGGAGACCGCCTGGGAATACCGCGTGTTGTAAACTTTTTTGCAAAATTTTAAATTTTTCTAAATAATCATTTAAATATCCAATCCGAGTTTATTTATTAATTTATTTATTAAACGACTTCGAAATCATTACTTTAATTCGAATTTACTATAAATGTTTTAACTCGATATAATAACGTATACGATTTCTAATATAATAAATCTAAATTATGGATATTATCGTTATTCGTTAGAAATCCATTGTTTAAATGTAAGATTTCGCGTTACATTAATATAACTACGATATAATATTATAACGACTTTACGATAACGAATAGAATTAATATAATAAAGTATATAAAATATTCTAAAAAAAATAAGAGAATACGTATCAAAAATATAATATATCGCCTACGATACCATATATCGCTACAAAATATCATATACTATATATATAGACTATATATTATCCGGAGTACGTTCGTATATTAAAGTACTCGTATACGATATGGTAAAATATTCTATTCGTTAAAATACTCAATCTAAACACTTCGATATACGACTAACTACAACGATTTTTACCATTAACTTCGTTTACGACCATATCACGTAGAAAGCACCAGTTCTCGTCCGATCACTGAAGTTAAGCTACGTCGAGCGCGGTTAGTACTTGGATGGGAGACCGCCTGGGAATACCGCGTGTTGTAAACTTTTTTGCAAAATTTTAAATTTTTCTAAATAATCATTTAAATATCCAATCCGAGTTTATTTATTAATTTATTTATTAAACGACTTCGAAATCATTACTTTAATTCGAATTCACTATAAAATGTTTTAACTCGATATAATAACGTATACGATTTCTAATATAATAAATCTAAATTATGGATATTATCGTTATTCGTTAGAAATCCATTGTTTAAATGTAAGATTTCGCGTTACATTAATATAACTACGATATAATATTATAACGACTTTACGATAACGAATAGAATTAATATAATAAAGTATATAAAATATTCTAAAAAAAATAAGAGAATACGTATCAAAAATATAATATATCGCCTACGATACCATATATCGCTACAAAATATCATATACTATATATATAGACTATATATTATCCGGAGTACGTTCGTATATTAAAGTACTCGTATACGATATGGTAAAATATTCTATTCGTTAAAATACTCAATCTAAACACTTCGATATACGACTAACTACAACGATTTTTACCATTAACTTCGTTTACGACCATATCACGTAGAAAGCACCAGTTCTCGTCCGATCACTGAAGTTAAGCTACGTCGAGCGCGGTTAGTACTTGGATGGGAGACCGCCTGGGAATACCGCGTGTTGTAAACTTTTTTGCAAAATTTTAAATTTTTCTAAATAATCATTTAAATATCCAATCCGAGTTTATTTATTAATTTATTTATTAAACGACTTCGAAATCATTACTTTAATTCGAATTCACTATAAAATGTTTTAACTCGATATAATAACGTATACGATTTCTAATATAATAAATCTAAATTATGGATATTATCGTTATTCGTTAGAAATCCATTGTTTAAATGTAAGATTTCGCGTTACATTAATATAACTACGATATAATATTATAACGACTTTACGATAACGAATAGAATTAATATAATAAAGTATATAAAATATTCTAAAAAAAATAAGAGAATACGTATCAAAAATATAATATATCGCCTACGATACCATATATCGCTACAAAATATCATATACTATATATATATAGACTATATATTATCCGGAGTACGTTCGTATATTAAAGTACTCGTATACGATATGGTAAAATATTCTATTCGTTAAAATACTCAATCTAAACACTTCGATATACGACTAACTACAACGATTTTTACCATTAACTTCGTTTACGACCATATCACGTAGAAAGCACCAGTTCTCGTCCGATCACTGAAGTTAAGCTACGTCGAGCGCGGTTAGTACTTGGATGGGAGACCGCCTGGGAATACCGCGTGTTGTAAACTTTTTTGCAAAATTTTAAATTTTTCTAAATAATCATTTAAATATCCAATCCGAGTTTATTTATTAATTTATTTATTAAACGACTTCGAAATCATTACTTTAATTCGAATTCACTATAAAATGTTTTAACTCGATATAATAACGTATACGATTTCTAATATAATAAATCTAAATTATGGATATTATCGTTATTCGTTAGAAATCCATTGTTTAAATGTAAGATTTCGCGTTACATTAATATAACTACGATATAATATTATAACGACTTTACGATAACGAATAGAATTAATATAATAAAGTATATAAAATATTCTAAAAAAAATAAGAGAATACGTATCAAAAATATAATATATCGCCTACGATACCATATATCGCTACAAAATATCATATACTATATATATATAGACTATATATTATCCGGAGTACGTTCGTATATTAAAGTACTCGTATACGATATGGTAAAATATTCTATTCGTTAAAATACTCAATCTAAACACTTCGATATACGACTAACTACAACGATTTTTACAATTAACTTCGTTTACGACCATATCACGTAGAAAGCACCAGTTCTCGTCCGATCACTGAAGTTAAGCTACGTCGAGCGCGGTTAGTACTTGGATGGGAGACCGCCTGGGAATACCGCGTGTTGTAAACTTTTTTGCAAAATTTTAAATTTTTCTAAATAATCATTTAAATATCCAATCCGAGTTTATTTATTAATTTATTTATTAAACGACTTCGAAATCATTACTTTAATTCGAATTCATTATAAAATGTTTTAACTCGATATAATAACGTATACGATTTCTAATATAATAAATCTAAATTATGGATATTATCGTTATTCGTTAGAAATCCATTGTTTAAATGTAAGATTTCGCGTTACATTAATATAACTACGATATAATATTATAACGACTTTACGATAACGAATAGAATTAATATAATAAAGTATATAAAATATTCTAAAAAAAATAAGAGAATACGTATCAAAAATATAATATATCGCCTACGATACCATATATCGCTACAAAATATCATATACTATATATATATAGACTATATATTATCCGGAGTACGTTCGTATATTAAAGTACTCGTATACGATATGGTAAAATATTCTATTCGTTAAAATACTCAATCTAAACACTTCGATATACGACTAACTACAACGATTTTTACAATTAACTTCGTTTACGACCATATCACGTAGAAAGCACCAGTTCTCGTCCGATCACTGAAGTTAAGCTACGTCGAGCGCGGTTAGTACTTGGATGGGAGACCGCCTGGGAATACCGCGTGTTGTAAACTTTTTTGCAAAATTTTAAATTTTTCTAAATAATCATTTAAATATCCAATCCGAGTTTATTTATTAATTTATTTATTAAACGACTTCGAAATCATTACTTTAATTCGAATTCACTATAAATGTTTTAACTCGATATAATAACGTATACGATTTCTAATATAATAAATCTAAATTATGGATATTATCGTTATTCGTTAGAAATCCATTGTTTAAATGTAAGATTTCGCGTTACATTAATATAACTACGATATAATATTATAACGACTTTACGATAACGAATAGAATTAATATAATAAAGTATATAAAATATTCTAAAAAAAATAAGAGAATACGTATCAAAAATATAATATATCGCCTACGATACCATATATCGCTACAAAATATCATATACTATATATATATAGACTATATATTATCCGGAGTACGTTCGTATATTAAAGTACTCGTATACGATATGGTAAAATATTCTATTCGTTAAAATACTCAATCTAAACACTTCGATATACGACTAACTACAACGATTTTTACAATAAATTTCGTTTACGACCATATCACGTAGAAAGCACCAGTTCTCGTCCGATCACTGAAGTTAAGCTACGTCGAGCGCGGTTAGTACTTGGATGGGAGACCGCCTGGGAATACCGCGTGTTGTAAACTTTTTTGCAAAATTTTAAATTTTTCTAAATAATCATTTAAATATCCAATCCGAGTTTATTTATTAATTTATTTATTAAACGACTTCGAAATCATTACTTTAATTCGAATTCACTATAAAATGTTTTAACTCGATATAAGAACGTATACGATTTCTAATATAATAAATCTAAATTATGGATATTATCGTTATTCGTTAGAAATCCATTGTTTAAATGTAAGATTTCGCGTTACATTAATATAACTACGATATAATATTATAACGACTTTACGATAACGAATAGAATTAATATAATAAAGTATATAAAATATTCTAAAAAAAATAAGAGAATACGTATCAAAAATATAATATATCGCCTACGATACCATATATCGCTACAAAATATCATATACTATATATATATAGACTATATATTATCCGGAGTACGTTCGTATATTAAAGTACTCGTATACGATATGGTAAAATATTCTATTCGTTAAAATACTCAATCTAAACACTTCGATATACGACTAACTACAACGATTTTTACAATTAACTTCGTTTACGACCATATCACGTAGAAAGCACCAGTTCTCGTCCGATCACTGAAGTTAAGCTACGTCGAGCGCGGTTAGTACTTGGATGGGAGACCGCCTGGGAATACCGCGTGTTGTAAACCTTTTTGCAAAATTTTAAATTTTTCTAAATAATCATTTAAATATCCAATCCGAGTTTATTTATTAATTTATTTATTAAACGACTTCGAAATCATTACTTTAATTCGAATTCACTATAAAATGTTTTAACTCGATATAATAACGTATACGATTTCTAATATAATAAATCTAAATTATGGATATTATCGTTATTCGTTAGAAATCCATTGTTTAAATGTAAGATTTCGCGTTACATTAATATAACTACGATATAATATTATAACGACTTTACGATAACGAATAGAATTAATATAATAAAGTATATAAAATATTCTAAAAAAAATAAGAGAATACGTATCAAAAATATAATATATCGCCTACGATACCATATATCGCTACAAAATATCATATACTATATATATATAGACTATATATTATCCGGAGTACGTTCGTATATTAAAGTACTCGTATACGATATGGTAAAATATTCTATTCGTTAAAATACTCAATCTAAACACTTCGATATACGACTAACTACAACGATTTTTACAATTAACTTCGTTTACGACCATATCACGTAGAAAGCACCAGTTCTCGTCCGATCACTGAAGTTAAGCTACGTCGAGCGCGGTTAGTACTTGGATGGGAGACCGCCTGGGAATACCGCGTGTTGTAAACCTTTTTGCAAAATTTTAAATTTTTCTAAATAATCATTTAAATATCCAATCCGAGTTTATTTATTAATTTATTTATTAAACGACTTCGAAATCATTACTTTAATTCGAATTCACTATAAAATGTTTTAACTCGATATAATAACGTATACGATTTCTAATATAATAAATCTAAATTATGGATATTATCGTTATTCGTTAGAAATCCATTGTTTAAATGTAAGATTTCGCGTTACATTAATATAACTACGATATAATATTATAACGACTTTACGATAACGAATAGAATTAATATAATAAAGTATATAAAATATTCTAAAAAAAATAAGAGAATACGTATCAAAAATATAATATATCGCCTACGATACCATATATCGCTACAAAATATCATATACTATATATATATAGACTATATATTATCCGGAGTACGTTCGTATATTAAAGTACTCGTATACGATATGGTAAAATATTCTATTCGTTAAAATACTCAATCTAAACACTTCGATATACGACTAACTACAACGATTTTTACCATTAACTTCGTTTACGACCATATCACGTAGAAAGCACCAGTTCTCGTCCGATCACTGAAGTTAAGCTACGTCGAGCGCGGTTAGTACTTGGATGGGAGACCGCCTGGGAATACCGCGTGTTGTAAACTTTTTTGCAAAATTTTAAATTTTTCTAAATAATCATTTAAATATCCAATCCGAGTTTATTTATTAATTTATTTATTAAACGACTTCGAAATCATTACTTTAATTCGAATTCACTATAAAATGTTTTAACTCGATATAATAACGTATACGATTTCTAATATAATAAATCTAAATTATGGATATTATCGTTATTCGTTAGAAATCCATTGTTTAAATGTAAGATTTCGCGTTACATTAATATAACTACGATATAATATTATAACGACTTTACGATAACGAATAGAATTAATATAATAAAGTATATAAAATATTCTAAAAAAAATAAGAGAATACGTATCAAAAATATAATATATCGCCTACGATACCATATATCGCTACAAAATATCATATACTATATATATAGACTATATATTATCCGGAGTACGTTCGTATATTAAAGTACTCGTATACGATATGGTAAAATATTCTATTCGTTAAAATACTCAATCTAAACACTTCGATATACGACTAACTACAACGATTTTTACCATTAACTTCGTTTACGACCATATCACGTAGAAAGCACCAGTTCTCGTCCGATCACTGAAGTTAAGCTACGTCGAGCGCGGTTAGTACTTGGATGGGAGACCGCCTGGGAATACCGCGTGTTGTAAACTTTTTTGCAAAATTTTAAATTTTTCTAAATAATCATTTAAATATCCAATCCGAGTTTATTTATTAATTTATTTATTAAACGACTTCGAAATCATTACTTTAATTCGAATTCACTATAAAATGTTTTAACTCGATATAAGAACGTATACGATTTCTAATATAATAAATCTAAATTATGGATATTATCGTTATTCGTTAGAAATCCATTGTTTAAATGTAAGATTTCGCGTTACATTAATATAACTACGATATAATATTATAACGACTTTACGATAACGAATAGAATTAATATAATAAAGTATATAAAATATTCTAAAAAAAATAAGAGAATACGTATCAAAAATATAATATATCGCCTACGATACCATATATCGCTACAAAATATCATATACTATATATATATAGACTATATATTATCCGGAGTACGTTCGTATATTAAAGTACTCGTATACGATATGGTAAAATATTCTATTCGTTAAAATACTCAATCTAAACACTTCGATATACGACTAACTACAACGATTTTTACCATTAACTTCGTTTACGACCATATCACGTAGAAAGCACCAGTTCTCGTCCGATCACTGAAGTTAAGCTACGTCGAGCGCGGTTAGTACTTGGATGGGAGACCGCCTGGGAATACCGCGTGTTGTAAACTTTTTTGCAAAATTTTAAATTTTTCTAAATAATCATTTAAATATCCAATCCGAGTTTATTTATTAATTTATTTATTAAACGACTTCGAAATCATTACTTTAATTCGAATTCACTATAAATGTTTTAACTCGATATAATAACGTATACGATTTCTAATATAATAAATCTAAATTATGGATATTATCGTTATTCGTTAGAAATCCATTGTTTAAATGTAAGATTTCGCGTTACATTAATATAACTACGATATAATATTATAACGACTTTACGATAACGAATAGAATTAATATAATAAAGTATATAAAATATTCTAAAAAAAATAAGAGAATACGTATCAAAAATATAATATATCGCCTACGATACCATATATCGCTACAAAATATCATATACTATATATATATAGACTATATATTATCCGGAGTACGTTCGTATATTAAAGTACTCGTATACGATATGGTAAAATATTCTATTCGTTAAAATACTCAATCTAAACACTTCGATATACGACTAACTACAACGATTTTTACAATTAACTTCGTTTACGACCATATCACGTAGAAAGCACCAGTTCTCGTCCGATCACTGAAGTTAAGCTACGTCGAGCGCGGTTAGTACTTGGATGGGAGACCGCCTGGGAATACCGCGTGTTGTAAACTTTTTTGCAAAATTTTAAATTTTTCTAAATAATCATTTAAATATCCAATCCGAGTTTATTTATTAATTTATTTATTAAACGACTTCGAAATCATTACTTTAATTCGAATTCACTATAAAATGTTTTAACTCGATATAATAACGTATACGATTTCTAATATAATAAATCTAAATTATGGATATTATCGTTATTCGTTAGAAATCCATTGTTTAAATGTAAGATTTCGCGTTACATTAATATAACTACGATATAATATTATAACGACTTTACGATAACGAATAGAATTAATATAATAAAGTATATAAAATATTCTAAAAAAAATAAGAGAATACGTATCAAAAATATAATATATCGCCTACGATACCATATATCGCTACAAAATATCATATACTATATATATAGACTATATATTATCCGGAGTACGTTCGTATATTAAAGTACTCGTATACGATATGGTAAAATATTCTATTCGTTAAAATACTCAATCTAAACACTTCGATATACGACTAACTACAACGATTTTTACCATTAACTTCGTTTACGACCATATCACGTAGAAAGCACCAGTTCTCGTCCGATCACTGAAGTTAAGCTACGTCGAGCGCGGTTAGTACTTGGATGGGAGACCGCCTGGGAATACCGCGTGTTGTAAACTTTTTTGCAAAATTTTAAATTTTTCTAAATAATCATTTAAATATCCAATCCGAGTTTATTTATTAATTTATTTATTAAACGACTTCGAAATCATTACTTTAATTCGAATTCACTATAAAATGTTTTAACTCGATATAATAACGTATACGATTTCTAATATAATAAATCTAAATTATGGATATTATCGTTATTCGTTAGAAATCCATTGTTTAAATGTAAGATTTCGCGTTACATTAATATAACTACGATATAATATTATAACGACTTTACGATAACGAATAGAATTAATATAATAAAGTATATAAAATATTCTAAAAAAAATAAGAGAATACGTATCAAAAATATAATATATCGCCTACGATACCATATATCGCTACAAAATATCATATACTATATATATATAGACTATATATTATCCGGAGTACGTTCGTATATTAAAGTACTCGTATACGATATGGTAAAATATTCTATTCGTTAAAATACTCAATCTAAACACTTCGATATACGACTAACTACAACGATTTTTACCATTAACTTCGTTTACGACCATATCACGTAGAAAGCACCAGTTCTCGTCCGATCACTGAAGTTAAGCTACGTCGAGCGCGGTTAGTACTTGGATGGGAGACCGCCTGGGAATACCGCGTGTTGTAAACTTTTTTGCAAAATTTTAAATTTTTCTAAATAATCATTTAAATATCCAATCCGAGTTTATTTATTAATTTATTTATTAAACGACTTCGAAATCATTACTTTAATTCGAATTCACTATAAAATGTTTTAACTCGATATAATAACGTATACGATTTCTAATATAATAAATCTAAATTATGGATATTATCGTTATTCGTTAGAAATCCATTGTTTAAATGTAAGATTTCGCGTTACATTAATATAACTACGATATAATATTATAACGACTTTACGATAACGAATAGAATTAATATAATAAAGTATATAAAATATTCTAAAAAAAATAAGAGAATACGTATCAAAAATATAATATATCGCCTACGATACCATATATCGCTACAAAATATCATATACTATATATATATAGACTATATATTATCCGGAGTACGTTCGTATATTAAAGTACTCGTATACGATATGGTAAAATATTCTATTCGTTAAAATACTCAATCTAAACACTTCGATATACGACTAACTACAACGATTTTTACAATTAACTTCGTTTACGACCATATCACGTAGAAAGCACCAGTTCTCGTCCGATCACTGAAGTTAAGCTACGTCGAGCGCGGTTAGTACTTGGATGGGAGACCGCCTGGGAATACCGCGTGTTGTAAACCTTTTTGCAAAATTTTAAATTTTTCTAAATAATCATTTAAATATCCAATCCGAGTTTATTTATTAATTTATTTATTAAACGACTTCGAAATCATTACTTTAATTCGAATTCACTATAAAATGTTTTAACTCGATATAATAACGTATACGATTTCTAATATAATAAATCTAAATTATGGATATTATCGTTATTCGTTAGAAATCCATTGTTTAAATGTAAGATTTCGCGTTACATTAATATAACTACGATATAATATTATAACGACTTTACGATAACGAATAGAATTAATATAATAAAGTATATAAAATATTCTAAAAAAAATAAGAGAATACGTATCAAAAATATAATATATCGCCTACGATACCATATATCGCTACAAAATATCATATACTATATATATATAGACTATATATTATCCGGAGTACGTTCGTATATTAAAGTACTCGTATACGATATGGTAAAATATTCTATTCGTTAAAATACTCAATCTAAACACTTCGATATACGACTAACTACAACGATTTTTACCATTAACTTCGTTTACGACCATATCACGTAGAAAGCACCAGTTCTCGTCCGATCACTGAAGTTAAGCTACGTCGAGCGCGGTTAGTACTTGGATGGGAGACCGCCTGGGAATACCGCGTGTTGTAAACTTTTTTGCAAAATTTTAAATTTTTCTAAATAATCATTTAAATATCCAATCCGAGTTTATTTATTAATTTATTTATTAAACGACTTCGAAATCATTACTTTAATTCGAATTCACTATAAAATGTTTTAACTCGATATAATAACGTATACGATTTCTAATATAATAAATCTAAATTATGGATATTATCGTTATTCGTTAGAAATCCATTGTTTAAATGTAAGATTTCGCGTTACATTAATATAACTACGATATAATATTATAACGACTTTACGATAACGAATAGAATTAATATAATAAAGTATATAAAATATTCTAAAAAAAATAAGAGAATACGTATCAAAAATATAATATATCGCCTACGATACCATATATCGCTACAAAATATCATATACTATATATATAGACTATATATTATCCGGAGTACGTTCGTATATTAAAGTACTCGTATACGATATGGTAAAATATTCTATTCGTTAAAATACTCAATCTAAACACTTCGATATACGACTAACTACAACGATTTTTACCATTAACTTCGTTTACGACCATATCACGTAGAAAGCACCAGTTCTCGTCCGATCACTGAAGTTAAGCTACGTCGAGCGCGGTTAGTACTTGGATGGGAGACCGCCTGGGAATACCGCGTGTTGTAAACTTTTTTGCAAAATTTTAAATTTTTCTAAATAATCATTTAAATATCCAATCCGAGTTTATTTATTAATTTATTTATTAAACGACTTCGAAATCATTACTTTAATTCGAATTCACTATAAAATGTTTTAACTCGATATAAGAACGTATACGATTTCTAATATAATAAATCTAAATTATGGATATTATCGTTATTCGTTAGAAATCCATTGTTTAAATGTAAGATTTCGCGTTACATTAATATAACTACGATATAATATTATAACGACTTTACGATAACGAATAGAATTAATATAATAAAGTATATAAAATATTCTAAAAAAAATAAGAGAATACGTATCAAAAATATAATATATCGCCTACGATACCATATATCGCTACAAAATATCATATACTATATATATATAGACTATATATTATCCGGAGTACGTTCGTATATTAAAGTACTCGTATACGATATGGTAAAATATTCTATTCGTTAAAATACTCAATCTAAACACTTCGATATACGACTAACTACAACGATTTTTACCATTAACTTCGTTTACGACCATATCACGTAGAAAGCACCAGTTCTCGTCCGATCACTGAAGTTAAGCTACGTCGAGCGCGGTTAGTACTTGGATGGGAGACCGCCTGGGAATACCGCGTGTTGTAAACTTTTTTGCAAAATTTTAAATTTTTCTAAATAATCATTTAAATATCCAATCCGAGTTTATTTATTAATTTATTTATTAAACGACTTCGAAATCATTACTTTAATTCGAATTCACTATAAATGTTTTAACTCGATATAATAACGTATACGATTTCTAATATAATAAATCTAAATTATGGATATTATCGTTATTCGTTAGAAATCCATTGTTTAAATGTAAGATTTCGCGTTACATTAATATAACTACGATATAATATTATAACGACTTTACGATAACGAATAGAATTAATATAATAAAGTATATAAAATATTCTAAAAAAAATAAGAGAATACGTATCAAAAATATAATATATCGCCTACGATACCATATATCGCTACAAAATATCATATACTATATATATATAGACTATATATTATCCGGAGTACGTTCGTATATTAAAGTACTCGTATACGATATGGTAAAATATTCTATTCGTTAAAATACTCAATCTAAACACTTCGATATACGACTAACTACAACGATTTTTACAATTAACTTCGTTTACGACCATATCACGTAGAAAGCACCAGTTCTCGTCCGATCACTGAAGTTAAGCTACGTCGAGCGCGGTTAGTACTTGGATGGGAGACCGCCTGGGAATACCGCGTGTTGTAAACTTTTTTGCAAAATTTTAAATTTTTCTAAATAATCATTTAAATATCCAATCCGAGTTTATTTATTAATTTATTTATTAAACGACTTCGAAATCATTACTTTAATTCGAATTCACTATAAAATGTTTTAACTCGATATAATAACGTATACGATTTCTAATATAATAAATCTAAATTATGGATATTATCGTTATTCGTTAGAAATCCATTGTTTAAATGTAAGATTTCGCGTTACATTAATATAACTACGATATAATATTATAACGACTTTACGATAACGAATAGAATTAATATAATAAAGTATATAAAATATTCTAAAAAAAATAAGAGAATACGTATCAAAAATATAATATATCGCCTACGATACCATATATCGCTACAAAATATCATATACTATATATATAGACTATATATTATCCGGAGTACGTTCGTATATTAAAGTACTCGTATACGATATGGTAAAATATTCTATTCGTTAAAATACTCAATCTAAACACTTCGATATACGACTAACTACAACGATTTTTACCATTAACTTCGTTTACGACCATATCACGTAGAAAGCACCAGTTCTCGTCCGATCACTGAAGTTAAGCTACGTCGAGCGCGGTTAGTACTTGGATGGGAGACCGCCTGGGAATACCGCGTGTTGTAAACTTTTTTGCAAAATTTTAAATTTTTCTAAATAATCATTTAAATATCCAATCCGAGTTTATTTATTAATTTATTTATTAAACGACTTCGAAATCATTACTTTAATTCGAATTCACTATAAAATGTTTTAACTCGATATAATAACGTATACGATTTCTAATATAATAAATCTAAATTATGGATATTATCGTTATTCGTTAGAAATCCATTGTTTAAATGTAAGATTTCGCGTTACATTAATATAACTACGATATAATATTATAACGACTTTACGATAACGAATAGAATTAATATAATAAAGTATATAAAATATTCTAAAAAAAATAAGAGAATACGTATCAAAAATATAATATATCGCCTACGATACCATATATCGCTACAAAATATCATATACTATATATATATAGACTATATATTATCCGGAGTACGTTCGTATATTAAAGTACTCGTATACGATATGGTAAAATATTCTATTCGTTAAAATACTCAATCTAAACACTTCGATATACGACTAACTACAACGATTTTTACCATTAACTTCGTTTACGACCATATCACGTAGAAAGCACCAGTTCTCGTCCGATCACTGAAGTTAAGCTACGTCGAGCGCGGTTAGTACTTGGATGGGAGACCGCCTGGGAATACCGCGTGTTGTAAACTTTTTTGCAAAATTTTAAATTTTTCTAAATAATCATTTAAATATCCAATCCGAGTTTATTTATTAATTTATTTATTAAACGACTTCGAAATCATTACTTTAATTCGAATTCACTATAAAATGTTTTAACTCGATATAATAACGTATACGATTTCTAATATAATAAATCTAAATTATGGATATTATCGTTATTCGTTAGAAATCCATTGTTTAAATGTAAGATTTCGCGTTACATTAATATAACTACGATATAATATTATAACGACTTTACGATAACGAATAGAATTAATATAATAAAGTATATAAAATATTCTAAAAAAAATAAGAGAATACGTATCAAAAATATAATATATCGCCTACGATACCATATATCGCTACAAAATATCATATACTATATATATATAGACTATATATTATCCGGAGTACGTTCGTATATTAAAGTACTCGTATACGATATGGTAAAATATTCTATTCGTTAAAATACTCAATCTAAACACTTCGATATACGACTAACTACAACGATTTTTACCATTAACTTCGTTTACGACCATATCACGTAGAAAGCACCAGTTCTCGTCCGATCACTGAAGTTAAGCTACGTCGAGCGCGGTTAGTACTTGGATGGGAGACCGCCTGGGAATACCGCGTGTTGTAAACTTTTTTGCAAAATTTTAAATTTTTCTAAATAATCATTTAAATATCCAATCCGAGTTTATTTATTAATTTATTTAAACGACTTCGAAATCATTACTTTAATTCGAATTCACTATAAAATGTTTTAACTCGATATAATAACGTATACGATTTCTAATATAATAAATCTAAATTATGGATATTATCGTTATTCGTTAGAAATCCATTGTTTAAATGTAACATTTCGCGTTACATTAATATAACTACGATATAATATTATAACGACTTTACGATAACGAATAGAATTAATATAATAAAGTATATAAAATATTCTAAAAAAAATAAGAGAATACGTATCAAAAATATAATATATCGCCTACGATACCATATATCGCTACAAAATATCATATACTATATATATATAGACTATATATTATCCGGAGTACGTTCGTATATTAAAGTACTCGTATACGATATGGTAAAATATTCTATTCGTTAAAATACTCAATCTAAACACTTCGATATACGACTAACTACAACGATTTTTACCATTAACTTCGTTTACGACCATATCACGTAGAAAGCACCAGTTCTCGTCCGATCACTGAAGTTAAGCTACGTCGAGCGCGGTTAGTACTTGGATGGGAGACCGCCTGGGAATACCGCGTGTTGTAAACTTTTTTGCAAAATTTTAAATTTTTCTAAATAATCATTTAAATATCCAATCCGAGTTTATTTATTAATTTATTTATTAAACGACTTCGAAATCATTACTTTAATTCGAATTTACTATAAATGTTTTAACTCGATATAATAACGTATACGATTTCTAATATAATAAATCTAAATTATGGATATTATCGTTATTCGTTAGAAATCCATTGTTTAAATGTAAGATTTCGCGTTACATTAATATAACTACGATATAATATTATAACGACTTTACGATAACGAATAGAATTAATATAATAAAGTATATAAAATATTCTAAAAAAAATAAGAGAATACGTATCAAAAATATAATATATCGCCTACGATCTAAATTATGGATATTATCGTTATTCGTTAGAAATCCATTGTTTAAATGTAACATTTCGCGTTACATTAATATAACTACGATATAATATTATAACGACTTTACGATAACGAATAGAATTAATATAATAAAGTATATAAAATATTCTAAAAAAAATAAGAGAATACGTATCAAAAATATAATATATCGCCTACGATACCATATATCGCTACAAAATATCATATACTATATATATATATAGACTATATATTATCCGGAGTACGTTCGTATATTAAAGTACTCGTATACGATATGGTAAAATATTCTATTCGTTAAAATACTCAATCTAAACACTTCGATATACGACTAACTACAACGATTTTTACCATTAACTTCGTTTACGACCATATCACGTAGAAAGCACCAGTTCTCGTCCGATCACTGAAGTTAAGCTACGTCGAGCGCGGTTAGTACTTGGATGGGAGACCGCCTGGGAATACCGCGTGTTGTAAACTTTTTTGCAAAATTTTAAATTTTTCTAAATAATCATTTAAATATCCAATCCGAGTTTATTTATTAATTTATTTATTAAACGACTTCGAAATCATTACTTTAATTCGAATTCACTATAAAATGTTTTAACTCGATATAATAACGTATACGATTTCTAATATAATAAATCTAAATTATGGATATTATCGTTATTCGTTAGAAATCCATTGTTTAAATGTAAGATTTCGCGTTACATTAATATAACTACGATATAATATTATAACGACTTTACGATAACGAATAGAATTAATATAATAAAGTATATAAAATATTCTAAAAAAAATAAGAGAATACGTATCAAAAATATAATATATCGCCTACGATACCATATATCGCTACAAAATATCATATACTATATATATATAGACTATATATTATCCGGAGTACGTTCGTATATTAAAGTACTCGTATACGATATGGTAAAATATTCTATTCGTTAAAATACTCAATCTAAACACTTCGATATACGACTAACTACAACGATTTTTACCATTAACTTCGTTTACGACCATATCACGTAGAAAGCACCAGTTCTCGTCCGATCACTGAAGTTAAGCTACGTCGAGCGCGGTTAGTACTTGGATGGGAGACCGCCTGGGAATACCGCGTGTTGTAAACTTTTTTGCAAAATTTTAAATTTTTCTAAATAATCATTTAAATATCCAATCCGAGTTTATTTATTAATTTATTTATTAAACGACTTCGAAATCATTACTTTAATTCGAATTTACTATAAATGTTTTAACTCGATATAATAACGTATACGATTTCTAATATAATAAATCTAAATTATGGATATTATCGTTATTCGTTAGAAATCCATTGTTTAAATGTAAGATTTCGCGTTACATTAATATAACTACGATATAATATTATAACGACTTTACGATAACGAATAGAATTAATATAATAAAGTATATAAAATATTCTAAAAAAAATAAGAGAATACGTATCAAAAATATAATATATCGCCTACGATCTAAATTATGGATATTATCGTTATTCGTTAGAAATCCATTGTTTAAATGTAACATTTCGCGTTACATTAATATAACTACGATATAATATTATAACGACTTTACGATAACGAATAGAATTAATATAATAAAGTATATAAAATATTCTAAAAAAAATAAGAGAATACGTATCAAAAATATAATATATCGCCTACGATACCATATATCGCTACAAAATATCATATACTATATATATATATATAGACTATATATTATCCGGAGTACGTTCGTATATTAAAGTACTCGTATACGATATGGTAAAATATTCTATTCGTTAAAATACTCAATCTAAACACTTCGATATACGACTAACTACAACGATTTTTACCATTAACTTCGTTTACGACCATATCACGTAGAAAGCACCAGTTCTCGTCCGATCACTGAAGTTAAGCTACGTCGAGCGCGGTTAGTACTTGGATGGGAGACCGCCTGGGAATACCGCGTGTTGTAAACTTTTTTGCAAAATTTTAAATTTTTCTAAATAATCATTTAAATATCCAATCCGAGTTTATTTATTAATTTATTTATTAAACGACTTCGAAATCATTACTTTAATTCGAATTTACTATAAATGTTTTAACTCGATATAATAACGTATACGATTTCTAATATAATAAATCTAAATTATGGATATTATCGTTATTCGTTAGAAATCCATTGTTTAAATGTAAGATTTCGCGTTACATTAATATAACTACGATATAATATTATAACGACTTTACGATAACGAATAGAATTAATATAATAAAGTATATAAAATATTCTAAAAAAAATAAGAGAATACGTATCAAAAATATAATATATCGCCTACGATCTAAATTATGGATATTATCGTTATTCGTTAGAAATCCATTGTTTAAATGTAACATTTCGCGTTACATTAATATAACTACGATATAATATTATAACGACTTTACGATAACGAATAGAATTAATATAATAAAGTATATAAAATATTCTAAAAAAAATAAGAGAATACGTATCAAAAATATAATATATCGCCTACGATACCATATATCGCTACAAAATATCATATACTATATATATATATAGACTATATATTATCCGGAGTACGTTCGTATATTAAAGTACTCGTATACGATATGGTAAAATATTCTATTCGTTAAAATACTCAATCTAAACACTTCGATATACGACTAACTACAACGATTTTTACCATTAACTTCGTTTACGACCATATCACGTAGAAAGCACCAGTTCTCGTCCGATCACTGAAGTTAAGCTACGTCGAGCGCGGTTAGTACTTGGATGGGAGACCGCCTGGGAATACCGCGTGTTGTAAACTTTTTTGCAAAATTTTAAATTTTTCTAAATAATCATTTAAATATCCAATCCGAGTTTATTTATTAATTTATTTATTAAACGACTTCGAAATCATTACTTTAATTCGAATTCACTATAAAATGTTTTAACTCGATATAATAACGTATACGATTTCTAATATAATAAATCTAAATTATGGATATTATCGTTATTCGTTAGAAATCCATTGTTTAAATGTAAGATTTCGCGTTACATTAATATAACTACGATATAATATTATAACGACTTTACGATAACGAATAGAATTAATATAATAAAGTATATAAAATATTCTAAAAAAAATAAGAGAATACGTATCAAAAATATAATATATCGCCTACGATACCATATATCGCTACAAAATATCATATACTATATATATATAGACTATATATTATCCGGAGTACGTTCGTATATTAAAGTACTCGTATACGATATGGTAAAATATTCTATTCGTTAAAATACTCAATCTAAACACTTCGATATACGACTAACTACAACGATTTTTACCATTAACTTCGTTTACGACCATATCACGTAGAAAGCACCAGTTCTCGTCCGATCACTGAAGTTAAGCTACGTCGAGCGCGGTTAGTACTTGGATGGGAGACCGCCTGGGAATACCGCGTGTTGTAAACTTTTTTGCAAAATTTTAAATTTTTCTAAATAATCATTTAAATATCCAATCCGAGTTTATTTATTAATTTATTTATTAAACGACTTCGAAATCATTACTTTAATTCGAATTTACTATAAATGTTTTAACTCGATATAATAACGTATACGATTTCTAATATAATAAATCTAAATTATGGATATTATCGTTATTCGTTAGAAATCCATTGTTTAAATGTAAGATTTCGCGTTACATTAATATAACTACGATATAATATTATAACGACTTTACGATAACGAATAGAATTAATATAATAAAGTATATAAAATATTCTAAAAAAAATAAGAGAATACGTATCAAAAATATAATATATCGCCTACGATCTAAATTATGGATATTATCGTTATTCGTTAGAAATCCATTGTTTAAATGTAACATTTCGCGTTACATTAATATAACTACGATATAATATTATAACGACTTTACGATAACGAATAGAATTAATATAATAAAGTATATAAAATATTCTAAAAAAAATAAGAGAATACGTATCAAAAATATAATATATCGCCTACGATACCATATATCGCTACAAAATATCATATACTATATATATATATATAGACTATATATTATCCGGAGTACGTTCGTATATTAAAGTACTCGTATACGATATGGTAAAATATTCTATTCGTTAAAATACTCAATCTAAACACTTCGATATACGACTAACTACAACGATTTTTACCATTAACTTCGTTTACGACCATATCACGTAGAAAGCACCAGTTCTCGTCCGATCACTGAAGTTAAGCTACGTCGAGCGCGGTTAGTACTTGGATGGGAGACCGCCTGGGAATACCGCGTGTTGTAAACTTTTTTGCAAAATTTTAAATTTTTCTAAATAATCATTTAAATATCCAATCCGAGTTTATTTATTAATTTATTTATTAAACGACTTCGAAATCATTACTTTAATTCGAATTCACTATAAATGTTTTAACTCGATATAATAACGTATACGATTTCTAATATAATAAATCTAAATTATGGATATTATCGTTATTCGTTAGAAATCCATTGTTTAAATGTAAGATTTCGCGTTACATTAATATAACTACGATATAATATTATAACGACTTTACGATAACGAATAGAATTAATATAATAAAGTATATAAAATATTCTAAAAAAAATAAGAGAATACGTATCAAAAATATAATATATCGCCTACGATACCATATATCGCTACAAAATATCATATACTATATATATATAGACTATATATTATCCGGAGTACGTTCGTATATTAAAGTACTCGTATACGATATGGTAAAATATTCTATTCGTTAAAATACTCAATCTAAACACTTCGATATACGACTAACTACAACGATTTTTACCATTAACTTCGTTTACGACCATATCACGTAGAAAGCACCAGTTCTCGTCCGATCACTGAAGTTAAGCTACGTCGAGCGCGGTTAGTACTTGGATGGGAGACCGCCTGGGAATACCGCGTGTTGTAAACTTTTTTGCAAAATTTTAAATTTTTCTAAATAATCATTTAAATATCCAATCCGAGTTTATTTATTAATTTATTTATTAAACGACTTCGAAATCATTACTTTAATTCGAATTCACTATAAAATGTTTTAACTCGATATAATAACGTATACGATTTCTAATATAATAAATCTAAATTATGGATATTATCGTTATTCGTTAGAAATCCATTGTTTAAATGTAAGATTTCGCGTTACATTAATATAACTACGATATAATATTATAACGACTTTACGATAACGAATAGAATTAATATAATAAAGTATATAAAATATTCTAAAAAAAATAAGAGAATACGTATCAAAAATATAATATATCGCCTACGATACCATATATCGCTACAAAATATCATATACTATATATATATAGACTATATATTATCCGGAGTACGTTCGTATATTAAAGTACTCGTATACGATATGGTAAAATATTCTATTCGTTAAAATACTCAATCTAAACACTTCGATATACGACTAACTACAACGATTTTTACCATTAACTTCGTTTACGACCATATCACGTAGAAAGCACCAGTTCTCGTCCGATCACTGAAGTTAAGCTACGTCGAGCGCGGTTAGTACTTGGATGGGAGACCGCCTGGGAATACCGCGTGTTGTAAACTTTTTTGCAAAATTTTAAATTTTTCTAAATAATCATTTAAATATCCAATCCGAGTTTATTTATTAATTTATTTATTAAACGACTTCGAAATCATTACTTTAATTCGAATTCACTATAAAATGTTTTAACTCGATATAATAACGTATACGATTTCTAATATAATAAATCTAAATTATGGATATTATCGTTATTCGTTAGAAATCCATTGTTTAAATGTAAGATTTCGCGTTACATTAATATAACTACGATATAATATTATAACGACTTTACGATAACGAATAGAATTAATATAATAAAGTATATAAAATATTCTAAAAAAAATAAGAGAATACGTATCAAAAATATAATATATCGCCTACGATACCATATATCGCTACAAAATATCATATACTATATATATATAGACTATATATTATCCGGAGTACGTTCGTATATTAAAGTACTCGTATACGATATGGTAAAATATTCTATTCGTTAAAATACTCAATCTAAACACTTCGATATACGACTAACTACAACGATTTTTACCATTAACTTCGTTTACGACCATATCACGTAGAAAGCACCAGTTCTCGTCCGATCACTGAAGTTAAGCTACGTCGAGCGCGGTTAGTACTTGGATGGGAGACCGCCTGGGAATACCGCGTGTTGTAAACTTTTTTGCAAAATTTTAAATTTTTCTAAATAATCATTTAAATATCCAATCCGAGTTTATTTATTAATTTATTTATTAAACGACTTCGAAATCATTACTTTAATTCGAATTCACTATAAAATGTTTTAACTCGATATAATAACGTATACGATTTCTAATATAATAAATCTAAATTATGGATATTATCGTTATTCGTTAGAAATCCATTGTTTAAATGTAAGATTTCGCGTTACATTAATATAACTACGATATAATATTATAACGACTTTACGATAACGAATAGAATTAATATAATAAAGTATATAAAATATTCTAAAAAAAATAAGAGAATACGTATCAAAAATATAATATAT
Organism: Osedax frankpressi; assembly: GCA_964035775.1. NCBI lineage: Eukaryota > Metazoa > Annelida > Polychaeta > Sabellida > Siboglinidae > Osedax > Osedax frankpressi. The sequence goes on along the minus strand of OZ038315.1, from coordinate 436,796 downwards.
CGCCTACGATACCATATATCGCTACAAAATATCATATACTATATATATATAGACTATATATTATCCGGAGTACGTTCGTATATTAAAGTACTCGTATACGATATGGTAAAATATTCTATTCGTTAAAATACTCAATCTAAACACTTCGATATACGACTAACTACAACGATTTTTACCATTAACTTCGTTTACGACCATATCACGTAGAAAGCACCAGTTCTCGTCCGATCACTGAAGTTAAGCTACGTCGAGCGCGGTTAGTACTTGGATGGGAGACCGCCTGGGTATACCGCGTGTTGTAAACTTTTTTGCAAAATTTTAAATTTTTCTAAATAATCATTTAAATATCCAATCCGAGTTTATTTATTAATTTATTTATTAAACGACTTCGAAATCATTACTTTAATTCGAATTCACTATAAAATGTTTTAACTCGATATAAGAACGTATACGATTTCTAATATAATAAATCTAAATTATGGATATTATCGTTATTCGTTAGAAATCCATTGTTTAAATGTAAGATTTCGCGTTACATTAATATAACTACGATATAATATTATAACGACTTTACGATAACGAATAGAATTAATATAATAAAGTATATAAAATATTCTAAAAAAAATAAGAGAATACGTATCAAAAATATAATATATCGCCTACGATACCATATATCGCTACAAAATATCATATACTATATATATATAGACTATATATTATCCGGAGTACGTTCGTATATTAAAGTACTCGTATACGATATGGTAAAATATTCTATTCGTTAAAATACTCAATCTAAACACTTCGATATACGACTAACTACAACGATTTTTACCATTAACTTCGTTTACGACCATATCACGTAGAAAGCACCAGTTCTCGTCCGATCACTGAAGTTAAGCTACGTCGAGCGCGGTTAGTACTTGGATGGGAGACCGCCTGGGAATACCGCGTGTTGTAAACTTTTTTGCAAAATTTTAAATTTTTCTAAATAATCATTTAAATATCCAATCCGAGTTTATTTATTAATTTATTTATTAAACGACTTCGAAATCATTACTTTAATTCGAATTTACTATAAATGTTTTAACTCGATATAATAACGTATACGATTTCTAATATAATAAATCTAAATTATGGATATTATCGTTATTCGTTAGAAATCCATTGTTTAAATGTAAGATTTCGCGTTACATTAATATAACTACGATATAATATTATAACGACTTTACGATAACGAATAGAATTAATATAATAAAGTATATAAAATATTCTAAAAAAAATAAGAGAATACGTATCAAAAATATAATATATCGCCTACGATCTAAATTATGGATATTATCGTTATTCGTTAGAAATCCATTGTTTAAATGTAACATTTCGCGTTACATTAATATAACTACGATATAATATTATAACGACTTTACGATAACGAATAGAATTAATATAATAAAGTATATAAAATATTCTAAAAAAAATAAGAGAATACGTATCAAAAATATAATATATCGCCTACGATACCATATATCGCTACAAAATATCATATACTATATATATATATAGACTATATATTATCCGGAGTACGTTCGTATATTAAAGTACTCGTATACGATATGGTAAAATATTCTATTCGTTAAAATACTCAATCTAAACACTTCGATATACGACTAACTACAACGATTTTTACCATTAACTTCGTTTACGACCATATCACGTAGAAAGCACCAGTTCTCGTCCGATCACTGAAGTTAAGCTACGTCGAGCGCGGTTAGTACTTGGATGGGAGACCGCCTGGGAATACCCCGTGTTGTAAACTTTTTTGCAAAATTTTAAATTTTTCTAAATAATCATTTAAATATCCAATCCGAGTTTATTTATTAATTTATTTATTAAACGACTTCGAAATCATTACTTTAATTCGAATTCACTATAAATGTTTTAACTCGATATAATAACGTATACGATTTCTAATATAATAAATCTAAATTATGGATATTATCGTTATTCGTTAGAAATCCATTGTTTAAATGTAAGATTTCGCGTTACATTAATATAACTACGATATAATATTATAACGACTTTACGATAACGAATAGAATTAATATAATAAAGTATATAAAATATTCTAAAAAAAATAAGAGAATACGTATCAAAAATATAATATATCGCCTACGATACCATATATCGCTACAAAATATCATATACTATATATATATAGACTATATATTATCCGGAGTACGTTCGTATATTAAAGTACTCGTATACGATATGGTAAAATATTCTATTCGTTAAAATACTCAATCTAAACACTTCGATATACGACTAACTACAACGATTTTTACCATTAACTTCGTTTACGACCATATCACGTAGAAAGCACCAGTTCTCGTCCGATCACTGAAGTTAAGCTACGTCGAGCGCGGTTAGTACTTGGATGGGAGACCGCCTGGGAATACCGCGTGTTGTAAACTTTTTTGCAAAATTTTAAATTTTTCTAAATAATCATTTAAATATCCAATCCGAGTTTATTTATTAATTTATTTATTAAACGACTTCGAAATCATTACTTTAATTCGAATTCACTATAAAATGTTTTAACTCGATATAATAACGTATACGATTTCTAATATAATAAATCTAAATTATGGATATTATCGTTATTCGTTAGAAATCCATTGTTTAAATGTAAGATTTCGCGTTACATTAATATAACTACGATATAATATTATAACGACTTTACGATAACGAATAGAATTAATATAATAAAGTATATAAAATATTCTAAAAAAAATAAGAGAATACGTATCAAAAATATAATATATCGCCTACGATACCATATATCGCTACAAAATATCATATACTATATATATATAGACTATATATTATCCGGAGTACGTTCGTATATTAAAGTACTCGTATACGATATGGTAAAATATTCTATTCGTTAAAATACTCAATCTAAACACTTCGATATACGACTAACTACAACGATTTTTACCATTAACTTCGTTTACGACCATATCACGTAGAAAGCACCAGTTCTCGTCCGATCACTGAAGTTAAGCTACGTCGAGCGCGGTTAGTACTTGGATGGGAGACCGCCTGGGAATACCGCGTGTTGTAAACTTTTTTGCAAAATTTTAAATTTTTCTAAATAATCATTTAAATATCCAATCCGAGTTTATTTATTAATTTATTTATTAAACGACTTCGAAATCATTACTTTAATTCGAATTCACTATAAAATGTTTTAACTCGATATAATAACGTATACGATTTCTAATATAATAAATCTAAATTATGGATATTATCGTTATTCGTTAGAAATCCATTGTTTAAATGTAAGATTTCGCGTTACATTAATATAACTACGATATAATATTATAACGACTTTACGATAACGAATAGAATTAATATAATAAAGTATATAAAATATTCTAAAAAAAATAAGAGAATACGTATCAAAAATATAATATATCGCCTACGATACCATATATCGCTACAAAATATCATATACTATATATATATAGACTATATATTATCCGGAGTACGTTCGTATATTAAAGTACTCGTATACGATATGGTAAAATATTCTATTCGTTAAAATACTCAATCTAAACACTTCGATATACGACTAACTACAACGATTTTTACCATTAACTTCGTTTACGACCATATCACGTAGAAAGCACCAGTTCTCGTCCGATCACTGAAGTTAAGCTACGTCGAGCGCGGTTAGTACTTGGATGGGAGACCGCCTGGGAATACCGCGTGTTGTAAACTTTTTTGCAAAATTTTAAATTTTTCTAAATAATCATTTAAATATCCAATCCGAGTTTATTTATTAATTTATTTATTAAACGACTTCGAAATCATTACTTTAATTCGAATTCACTATAAAATGTTTTAACTCGATATAATAACGTATACGATTTCTAATATAATAAATCTAAATTATGGATATTATCGTTATTCGTTAGAAATCCATTGTTTAAATGTAAGATTTCGCGTTACATTAATATAACTACGATATAATATTATAACGACTTTACGATAACGAATAGAATTAATATAATAAAGTATATAAAATATTCTAAAAAAAATAAGAGAATACGTATCAAAAATATAATATATCGCCTACGATACCATATATCGCTACAAAATATCATATACTATATATATATAGACTATATATTATCCGGAGTACGTTCGTATATTAAAGTACTCGTATACGATATGGTAAAATATTCTATTCGTTAAAATACTCAATCTAAACACTTCGATATACGACTAACTACAACGATTTTTACCATTAACTTCGTTTACGACCATATCACGTAGAAAGCACCAGTTCTCGTCCGATCACTGAAGTTAAGCTACGTCGAGCGCGGTTAGTACTTGGATGGGAGACCGCCTGGGAATACCGCGTGTTGTAAACTTTTTTGCAAAATTTTAAATTTTTCTAAATAATCATTTAAATATCCAATCCGAGTTTATTTATTAATTTATTTATTAAACGACTTCGAAATCATTACTTTAATTCGAATTCACTATAAATGTTTTAACTCGATATAATAACGTATACGATTTCTAATATAATAAATCTAAATTATGGATATTATCGTTATTCGTTAGAAATCCATTGTTTAAATGTAAGATTTCGCGTTACATTAATATAACTACGATATAATATTATAACGACTTTACGATAACGAATAGAATTAATATAATAAAGTATATAAAATATTCTAAAAAAAATAAGAGAATACGTATCAAAAATATAATATATCGCCTACGATACCATATATCGCTACAAAATATCATATACTATATATATATAGACTATATATTATCCGGAGTACGTTCGTATATTAAAGTACTCGTATACGATATGGTAAAATATTCTATTCGTTAAAATACTCAATCTAAACACTTCGATATACGACTAACTACAACGATTTTTACCATTAACTTCGTTTACGACCATATCACGTAGAAAGCACCAGTTCTCGTCCGATCACTGAAGTTAAGCTACGTCGAGCGCGGTTAGTACTTGGATGGGAGACCGCCTGGGAATACCGCGTGTTGTAAACTTTTTTTGCAAAATTTTAAATTTTTCTAAATAATCATTTAAATATCCAATCCGAGTTTATTTATTAATTTATTTATTAAACGACTTCGAAATCATTACTTTAATTCGAATTCACTATAAAATGTTTTAACTCGATATAATAACGTATATGATTTCTAATATAATAAATCTAAATTATGGATATTATCGTTATTCGTTAGAAATCCATTGTTTAAATGTAAGATTTCGCGTTACATTAATATAACTACGATATAATATTATAACGACTTTACGATAACGAATAGAATTAATATAATAAAGTATATAAAATATTCTAAAAAAAATAAGAGAATACGTATCAAAAATATAATATATCGCCTACGATACCATATATCGCTACAAAATATCATATACTATATATATATAGACTATATATTATCCGGAGTACGTTCGTATATTAAAGTACTCGTATACGATATGGTAAAATATTCTATTCGTTAAAATACTCAATCTAAACACTTCGATATACGACTAACTACAACGATTTTTACCATTAACTTCGTTTACGACCATATCACGTAGAAAGCACCAGTTCTCGTCCGATCACTGAAGTTAAGCTACGTCGAGCGCGGTTAGTACTTGGATGGGAGACCGCCTGGGTATACCGCGTGTTGTAAACTTTTTTGCAAAATTTTAAATTTTTCTAAATAATCATTTAAATATCCAATCCGAGTTTATTTATTAATTTATTTATTAAACGACTTCGAAATCATTACTTTAATTCGAATTCACTATAAAATGTTTTAACTCGATATAAGAACGTATACGATTTCTAATATAATAAATCTAAATTATGGATATTATCGTTATTCGTTAGAAATCCATTGTTTAAATGTAAGATTTCGCGTTACATTAATATAACTACGATATAATATTATAACGACTTTACGATAACGAATAGAATTAATATAATAAAGTATATAAAATATTCTAAAAAAAATAAGAGAATACGTATCAAAAATATAATATATCGCCTACGATACCATATATCGCTACAAAATATCATATACTATATATATATAGACTATATATTATCCGGAGTACGTTCGTATATTAAAGTACTCGTATACGATATGGTAAAATATTCTATTCGTTAAAATACTCAATCTAAACACTTCGATATACGACTAACTACAACGATTTTTACCATTAACTTCGTTTACGACCATATCACGTAGAAAGCACCAGTTCTCGTCCGATCACTGAAGTTAAGCTACGTCGAGCGCGGTTAGTACTTGGATGGGAGACCGCCTGGGAATACCGCGTGTTGTAAACTTTTTTGCAAAATTTTAAATTTTTCTAAATAATCATTTAAATATCCAATCCGAGTTTATTTATTAATTTATTTATTAAACGACTTCGAAATCATTACTTTAATTCGAATTCACTATAAATGTTTTAACTCGATATAATAACGTATACGATTTCTAATATAATAAATCTAAATTATGGATATTATCGTTATTCGTTAGAAATCCATTGTTTAAATGTAAGATTTCGCGTTACATTAATATAACTACGATATAATATTATAACGACTTTACGATAACGAATAGAATTAATATAATAAAGTATATAAAATATTCTAAAAAAAATAAGAGAATACGTATCAAAAATATAATATATCGCCTACGATACCATATATCGCTACAAAATATCATATACTATATATATATAGACTATATATTATCCGGAGTACGTTCGTATATTAAAGTACTCGTATACGATATGGTAAAATATTCTATTCGTTAAAATACTCAATCTAAACACTTCGATATACGACTAACTACAACGATTTTTACAATTAACTTCGTTTACGACCATATCACGTAGAAAGCACCAGTTCTCGTCCGATCACTGAAGTTAAGCTACGTCGAGCGCGGTTAGTACTTGGATGGGAGACCGCCTGGGAATACCGCGTGTTGTAAACTTTTTTGCAAAATTTTAAATTTTTCTAAATAATCATTTAAATATCCAATCCGAGTTTATTTATTAATTTATTTATTAAACGACTTCGAAATCATTACTTTAATTCGAATTCACTATAAAATGTTTTAACTCGATATAATAACGTATACGATTTCTAATATAATAAATCTAAATTATGGATATTATCGTTATTCGTTAGAAATCCATTGTTTAAATGTAAGATTTCGCGTTACATTAATATAACTACGATATAATATTATAACGACTTTACGATAACGAATAGAATTAATATAATAAAGTATATAAAATATTCTAAAAAAAATAAGAGAATACGTATCAAAAATATAATATATCGCCTACGATACCATATATCGCTACAAAATATCATATACTATATATATAGACTATATATTATCCGGAGTACGTTCGTATATTAAAGTACTCGTATACGATATGGTAAAATATTCTATTCGTTAAAATACTCAATCTAAACACTTCGATATACGACTAACTACAACGATTTTTACCATTAACTTCGTTTACGACCATATCACGTAGAAAGCACCAGTTCTCGTCCGATCACTGAAGTTAAGCTACGTCGAGCGCGGTTAGTACTTGGATGGGAGACCGCCTGGGAATACCGCGTGTTGTAAACTTTTTTGCAAAATTTTAAATTTTTCTAAATAATCATTTAAATATCCAATCCGAGTTTATTTATTAATTTATTTATTAAACGACTTCGAAATCATTACTTTAATTCGAATTCACTATAAAATGTTTTAACTCGATATAATAACGTATACGATTTCTAATATAATAAATCTAAATTATGGATATTATCGTTATTCGTTAGAAATCCATTGTTTAAATGTAAGATTTCGCGTTACATTAATATAACTACGATATAATATTATAACGACTTTACGATAACGAATAGAATTAATATAATAAAGTATATAAAATATTCTAAAAAAAATAAGAGAATACGTATCAAAAATATAATATATCGCCTACGATACCATATATCGCTACAAAATATCATATACTATATATATATAGACTATATATTATCCGGAGTACGTTCGTATATTAAAGTACTCGTATACGATATGGTAAAATATTCTATTCGTTAAAATACTCAATCTAAACACTTCGATATACGACTAACTACAACGATTTTTACCATTAACTTCGTTTACGACCATATCACGTAGAAAGCACCAGTTCTCGTCCGATCACTGAAGTTAAGCTACGTCGAGCGCGGTTAGTACTTGGATGGGAGACCGCCTGGGAATACCGCGTGTTGTAAACTTTTTTGCAAAATTTTAAATTTTTCTAAATAATCATTTAAATATCCAATCCGAGTTTATTTATTAATTTATTTATTAAACGACTTCGAAATCATTACTTTAATTCGAATTCACTATAAAATGTTTTAACTCGATATAATAACGTATACGATTTCTAATATAATAAATCTAAATTATGGATATTATCGTTATTCGTTAGAAATCCATTGTTTAAATGTAAGATTTCGCGTTACATTAATATAACTACGATATAATATTATAACGACTTTACGATAACGAATAGAATTAATATAATAAAGTATATAAAATATTCTAAAAAAAATAAGAGAATACGTATCAAAAATATAATATATCGCCTACGATACCATATATCGCTACAAAATATCATATACTATATATATAGACTATATATTATCCGGAGTACGTTCGTATATTAAAGTACTCGTATACGATATGGTAAAATATTCTATTCGTTAAAATACTCAATCTAAACACTTCGATATACGACTAACTACAACGATTTTTACCATTAATTTCGTTTACGACCATATCACGTAGAAAGCACCAGTTCTCGTCCGATCACTGAAGTTAAGCTACGTCGAGCGCGGTTAGTACTTGGATGGGAGACCGCCTGGGAATACCGCGTGTTGTAAACTTTTTTGCAAAATTTTAAATTTTTCTAAATAATCATTTAAATATCCAATCCGAGTTTATTTATTAATTTATTTATTAAACGACTTCGAAATCATTACTTTAATTCGAATTCACTATAAAATGTTTTAACTCGATATAATAACGTATACGATTTCTAATATAATAAATCTAAATTATGGATATTATCGTTATTCGTTAGAAATCCATTGTTTAAATGTAAGATTTCGCGTTACATTAATATAACTACGATATAATATTATAACGACTTTACGATAACGAATAGAATTAATATAATAAAGTATATAAAATATTCTAAAAAAAATAAGAGAATACGTATCAAAAATATAATATATCGCCTACGATACCATATATCGCTACAAAATATCATATACTATATATATAGACTATATATTATCCGGAGTACGTTCGTATATTAAAGTACTCGTATACGATATGGTAAAATATTCTATTCGTTAAAATACTCAATCTAAACACTTCGATATACGACTAACTACAACGATTTTTACCATTAACTTCGTTTACGACCATATCACGTAGAAAGCACCAGTTCTCGTCCGATCACTGAAGTTAAGCTACGTCGAGCGCGGTTAGTACTTGGATGGGAGACCGCCTGGGAATACCGCGTGTTGTAAACTTTTTTGCAAAATTTTAAATTTTTCTAAATAATCATTTAAATATCCAATCCGAGTTTATTTATTAATTTATTTATTAAACGACTTCGAAATCATTACTTTAATTCGAATTCACTATAAAATGTTTTAACTCGATATAATAACGTATACGATTTCTAATATAATAAATCTAAATTATGGATATTATCGTTATTCGTTAGAAATCCATTGTTTAAATGTAAGATTTCGCGTTACATTAATATAACTACGATATAATATTATAACGACTTTACGATAACGAATAGAATTAATATAATAAAGTATATAAAATATTCTACAAAAAATAAGAGAATACGTATCAAAAATATAATATATCGCCTACGATACCATATATCGCTACAAAATATCATATACTATATATATAGACTATATATTATCCGGAGTACGTTCGTATATTAAAGTACTCGTATACGATATGGTAAAATATTCTATTCGTTAAAATACTCAATCTAAACACTTCGATATACGACTAACTACAACGATTTTTACCATTAACTTCGTTTACGACCATATCACGTAGAAAGCACCAGTTCTCGTCCGATCACTGAAGTTAAGCTACGTCGAGCGCGGTTAGTACTTGGATGGGAGACCGCCTGGGAATACCGCGTGTTGTAAACTTTTTTGCAAAATTTTAAATTTTTCTAAATAATCATTTAAATATCCAATCCGAGTTTATTTATTAATTTATTTATTAAACGACTTCGAAATCATTACTTTAATTCGAATTCACTATAAATGTTTTAACTCGATATAATAACGTATACGATTTCTAATATAATAAATCTAAATTATGGATATTATCGTTATTCGTTAGAAATCCATTGTTTAAATGTAAGATTTCGCGTTACATTAATATAACTACGATATAATATTATAACGACTTTACGATAACGAATAGAATTAATATAATAAAGTATATAAAATATTCTAAAAAAAATAAGAGAATACGTATCAAAAATATAATATATCGCCTACGATACCATATATCGCTACAAAATATCATATACTATATATATAGACTATATATTATCCGGAGTACGTTCGTATATTAAAGTACTCGTATACGATATGGTAAAATATTCTATTCGTTAAAATACTCAATCTAAACACTTCGATATACGACTAACTACAACGATTTTTACCATTAACTTCGTTTACGACCATATCACGTAGAAAGCACCAGTTCTCGTCCGATCACTGAAGTTAAGCTACGTCGAGCGCGGTTAGTACTTGGATGGGAGACCGCCTGGGAATACCGCGTGTTGTAAACTTTTTTGCAAAATTTTAAATTTTTCTAAATAATCATTTAAATATCCAATCCGAGTTTATTTATTAATTTATTTATTAAACGACTTCGAAATCATTACTTTAATTCGAATTCACTATAAATGTTTTAACTCGATATAATAACGTATACGATTTCTAATATAATATATCTAAATTATGGATATTATCGTTATTCGTTAGAAATCCATTGTTTAAATGTAAGATTTCGCGTTACATTAATATAACTACGATATAATATTATAACGACTTTACGATAACGAATAGAATTAATATAATAAAGTATATAAAATATTCTAAAAAAAATAAGAGAATACGTATCAAAAATATAATATATCGCCTACGATACCATATATCGCTACAAAATATCATATACTATATATATAGACTATATATTATCCGGAGTACGTTCGTATATTAAAGTACTCGTATACGATATGGTAAAATATTCTATTCGTTAAAATACTCAATCTAAACACTTCGATATACGACTAACTACAACGATTTTTACCATTAATTTCGTTTACGACCATATCACGTAGAAAGCACCAGTTCTCGTCCGATCACTGAAGTTAAGCTACGTCGAGCGCGGTTAGTACTTGGATGGGAGACCGCCTGGGAATACCGCGTGTTGTAAACTTTTTTGCAAAATTTTAAATTTTTCTAAATAATCATTTAAATATCCAATCCGAGTTTATTTATTAATTTATTTATTAAACGACTTCGAAATCATTACTTTAATTCGAATTCACTATAAAATGTTTTAACTCGATATAATAACGTATACGATTTCTAATATAATAAATCTAAATTATGGATATTATCGTTATTCGTTAGAAATCCATTGTTTAAATGTAAGATTTCGCGTTACATTAATATAACTACGATATAATATTATAACGACTTTACGATAACGAATAGAATTAATATAATAAAGTATATAAAATATTCTAAAAAAAATAAGAGAATACGTATCAAAAATATAATATATCGCCTACGATACCATATATCGCTACAAAATATCATATACTATATATATATAGACTATATATTATCCGGAGTACGTTCGTATATTAAAGTACTCGTATACGATATGGTAAAATATTCTATTCGTTAAAATACTCAATCTAAACACTTCGATATACGACTAACTACAACGATTTTTACAATTAACTTCGTTTACGACCATATCACGTAGAAAGCACCAGTTCTCGTCCGATCACTGAAGTTAAGCTACGTCGAGCGCGGTTAGTACTTGGATGGGAGACCGCCTGGGAATACCGCGTGTTGTAAACTTTTTTGCAAAATTTTAAATTTTTCTAAATAATCATTTAAATATCCAATCCGAGTTTATTTATTAATTTATTTATTAAACGACTTCGAAATCATTACTTTAATTCGAATTCATTATAAAATGTTTTAACTCGATATAATAACGTATACGATTTCTAATATAATAAATCTAAATTATGGATATTATCGTTATTCGTTAGAAATCCATTGTTTAAATGTAAGATTTCGCGTTACATTAATATAACTACGATATAATATTATAACGACTTTACGATAACGAATAGAATTAATATAATAAAGTATATAAAATATTCTAAAAAAAATAAGAGAATACGTATCAAAAATATAATATATCGCCTACGATACCATATATCGCTACAAAATATCATATACTATATATATATAGACTATATATTATCCGGAGTACGTTCGTATATTAAAGTACTCGTATACGATATGGTAAAATATTCTATTCGTTAAAATACTCAATCTAAACACTTCGATATACGACTAACTACAACGATTTTTACAATTAACTTCGTTTACGACCATATCACGTAGAAAGCACCAGTTCTCGTCCGATCACTGAAGTTAAGCTACGTCGAGCGCGGTTAGTACTTGGATGGGAGACCGCCTGGGAATACCGCGTGTTGTAAACTTTTTTGCAAAATTTTAAATTTTTCTAAATAATCATTTAAATATCCAATCCGAGTTTATTTATTAATTTATTTATTAAACGACTTCGAAATCATTACTTTAATTCGAATTCACTATAAATGTTTTAACTCGATATAATAACGTATACGATTTCTAATATAATAAATCTAAATTATGGATATTATCGTTATTCGTTAGAAATCCATTGTTTAAATGTAAGATTTCGCGTTACATTAATATAACTACGATATAATATTATAACGACTTTACGATAACGAATAGAATTAATATAATAAAGTATATAAAATATTCTAAAAAAAATAAGAGAATACGTATCAAAAATATAATATATCGCCTACGATACCATATATCGCTACAAAATATCATATACTATATATATATAGACTATATATTATCCGGAGTACGTTCGTATATTAAAGTACTCGTATACGATATGGTAAAATATTCTATTCGTTAAAATACTCAATCTAAACACTTCGATATACGACTAACTACAACGATTTTTACAATAAATTTCGTTTACGACCATATCACGTAGAAAGCACCAGTTCTCGTCCGATCACTGAAGTTAAGCTACGTCGAGCGCGGTTAGTACTTGGATGGGAGACCGCCTGGGAATACCGCGTGTTGTAAACTTTTTTGCAAAATTTTAAATTTTTCTAAATAATCATTTAAATATCCAATCCGAGTTTATTTATTAATTTATTTATTAAACGACTTCGAAATCATTACTTTAATTCGAATTCACTATAAAATGTTTTAACTCGATATAAGAACGTATACGATTTCTAATATAATAAATCTAAATTATGGATATTATCGTTATTCGTTAGAAATCCATTGTTTAAATGTAAGATTTCGCGTTACATTAATATAACTACGATATAATATTATAACGACTTTACGATAACGAATAGAATTAATATAATAAAGTATATAAAATATTCTAAAAAAAATAAGAGAATACGTATCAAAAATATAATATATCGCCTACGATACCATATATCGCTACAAAATATCATATACTATATATATATAGACTATATATTATCCGGAGTACGTTCGTATATTAAAGTACTCGTATACGATATGGTAAAATATTCTATTCGTTAAAATACTCAATCTAAACACTTCGATATACGACTAACTACAACGATTTTTACAATTAACTTCGTTTACGACCATATCACGTAGAAAGCACCAGTTCTCGTCCGATCACTGAAGTTAAGCTACGTCGAGCGCGGTTAGTACTTGGATGGGAGACCGCCTGGGAATACCGCGTGTTGTAAACCTTTTTGCAAAATTTTAAATTTTTCTAAATAATCATTTAAATATCCAATCCGAGTTTATTTATTAATTTATTTATTAAACGACTTCGAAATCATTACTTTAATTCGAATTCACTATAAAATGTTTTAACTCGATATAATAACGTATACGATTTCTAATATAATAAATCTAAATTATGGATATTATCGTTATTCGTTAGAAATCCATTGTTTAAATGTAAGATTTCGCGTTACATTAATATAACTACGATATAATATTATAACGACTTTACGATAACGAATAGAATTAATATAATAAAGTATATAAAATATTCTAAAAAAAATAAGAGAATACGTATCAAAAATATAATATATCGCCTACGATACCATATATCGCTACAAAATATCATATACTATATATATAGACTATATATTATCCGGAGTACGTTCGTATATTAAAGTACTCGTATACGATATGGTAAAATATTCTATTCGTTAAAATACTCAATCTAAACACTTCGATATACGACTAACTACAACGATTTTTACCATTAACTTCGTTTACGACCATATCACGTAGAAAGCACCAGTTCTCGTCCGATCACTGAAGTTAAGCTACGTCGAGCGCGGTTAGTACTTGGATGGGAGACCGCCTGGTAATACCGCGTGTTGTAAACTTTTTTGCAAAATTTTAAATTTTTCTAAATAATCATTTAAATATCCAATCCGAGTTTATTTATTAATTTATTTATTAAACGACTTCGAAATCATTACTTTAATTCGAATTCACTATAAAATGTTTTAACTCGATATAATAACGTATACGATTTCTAATATAATAAATCTAAATTATGGATATTATCGTTATTCGTTAGAAATCCATTGTTTAAATGTAAGATTTCGCGTTACATTAATATAACTACGATATAATATTATAACGACTTTACGATAACGAATAGAATTAATATAATAAAGTATATAAAATATTCTAAAAAAAATAAGAGAATACGTATCAAAAATATAATATATCGCCTACGATACCATATATCGCTACAAAATATCATATACTATATATATATAGACTATATATTATCCGGAGTACGTTCGTATATTAAAGTACTCGTATACGATATGGTAAAATATTCTATTCGTTAAAATACTCAATCTAAACACTTCGATATACGACTAACTACAACGATTTTTACCATTAACTTCGTTTACGACCATATCACGTAGAAAGCACCAGTTCTCGTCCGATCACTGAAGTTAAGCTACGTCGAGCGCGGTTAGTACTTGGATGGGAGACCGCCTGGGAATACCGCGTGTTGTAAACTTTTTTGCAAAATTTTAAATTTTTCTAAATAATCATTTAAATATCCAATCCGAGTTTATTTATTAATTTATTTATTAAACGACTTCGAAATCATTACTTTAATTCGAATTCACTATAAAATGTTTTAACTCGATATAATAACGTATACGATTTCTAATATAATAAATCTAAATTATGGATATTATCGTTATTCGTTAGAAATCCATTGTTTAAATGTAAGATTTCGCGTTACATTAATATAACTACGATATAATATTATAACGACTTTACGATAACGAATAGAATTAATATAATAAAGTATATAAAATATTCTAAAAAAAATAAGAGAATACGTATCAAAAATATAATATATCGCCTACGATACCATATATCGCTACAAAATATCATATACTATATATATATAGACTATATATTATCCGGAGTACGTTCGTATATTAAAGTACTCGTATACGATATGGTAAAATATTCTATTCGTTAAAATACTCAATCTAAACACTTCGATATACGACTAACTACAACGATTTTTACAATTAACTTCGTTTACGACCATATCACGTAGAAAGCACCAGTTCTCGTCCGATCACTGAAGTTAAGCTACGTCGAGCGCGGTTAGTACTTGGATGGGAGACCGCCTGGGAATACCGCGTGTTGTAAACCTTTTTGCAAAATTTTAAATTTTTCTAAATAATCATTTAAATATCCAATCCGAGTTTATTTATTAATTTATTTATTAAACGACTTCGAAATCATTACTTTAATTCGAATTCACTATAAAATGTTTTAACTCGATATAATAACGTATACGATTTCTAATATAATAAATCTAAATTATGGATATTATCGTTATTCGTTAGAAATCCATTGTTTAAATGTAAGATTTCGCGTTACATTAATATAACTACGATATAATATTATAACGACTTTACGATAACGAATAGAATTAATATAATAAAGTATATAAAATATTCTAAAAAAAATAAGAGAATACGTATCAAAAATATAATATATCGCCTACGATACCATATATCGCTACAAAATATCATATACTATATATATATAGACTATATATTATCCGGAGTACGTTCGTATATTAAAGTACTCGTATACGATATGGTAAAATATTCTATTCGTTAAAATACTCAATCTAAACACTTCGATATACGACTAACTACAACGATTTTTACCATTAACTTCGTTTACGACCATATCACGTAGAAAGCACCAGTTCTCGTCCGATCACTGAAGTTAAGCTACGTCGAGCGCGGTTAGTACTTGGATGGGAGACCGCCTGGGAATACCGCGTGTTGTAAACTTTTTTGCAAAATTTTAAATTTTTCTAAATAATCATTTAAATATCCAATCCGAGTTTATTTATTAATTTATTTATTAAACGACTTCGAAATCATTACTTTAATTCGAATTCACTATAAAATGTTTTAACTCGATATAATAACGTATACGATTTCTAATATAATAAATCTAAATTATGGATATTATCGTTATTCGTTAGAAATCCATTGTTTAAATGTAAGATTTCGCGTTACATTAATATAACTACGATATAATATTATAACGACTTTACGATAACGAATAGAATTAATATAATAAAGTATATAAAATATTCTAAAAAAAATAAGAGAATACGTATCAAAAATATAATATATCGCCTACGATACCATATATCGCTACAAAATATCATATACTATATATATAGACTATATATTATCCGGAGTACGTTCGTATATTAAAGTACTCGTATACGATATGGTAAAATATTCTATTCGTTAAAATACTCAATCTAAACACTTCGATATACGACTAACTACAACGATTTTTACCATTAACTTCGTTTACGACCATATCACGTAGAAAGCACCAGTTCTCGTCCGATCACTGAAGTTAAGCTACGTCGAGCGCGGTTAGTACTTGGATGGGAGACCGCCTGGGAATACCGCGTGTTGTAAACTTTTTTGCAAAATTTTAAATTTTTCTAAATAATCATTTAAATATCCAATCCGAGTTTATTTATTAATTTATTTATTAAACGACTTCGAAATCATTACTTTAATTCGAATTCACTATAAAATGTTTTAACTCGATATAAGAACGTATACGATTTCTAATATAATAAATCTAAATTATGGATATTATCGTTATTCGTTAGAAATCCATTGTTTAAATGTAAGATTTCGCGTTACATTAATATAACTACGATATAATATTATAACGACTTTACGATAACGAATAGAATTAATATAATAAAGTATATAAAATATTCTAAAAAAAATAAGAGAATACGTATCAAAAATATAATATATCGCCTACGATACCATATATCGCTACAAAATATCATATACTATATATATATAGACTATATATTATCCGGAGTACGTTCGTATATTAAAGTACTCGTATACGATATGGTAAAATATTCTATTCGTTAAAATACTCAATCTAAACACTTCGATATACGACTAACTACAACGATTTTTACCATTAACTTCGTTTACGACCATATCACGTAGAAAGCACCAGTTCTCGTCCGATCACTGAAGTTAAGCTACGTCGAGCGCGGTTAGTACTTGGATGGGAGACCGCCTGGGAATACCGCGTGTTGTAAACTTTTTTGCAAAATTTTAAATTTTTCTAAATAATCATTTAAATATCCAATCCGAGTTTATTTATTAATTTATTTATTAAACGACTTCGAAATCATTACTTTAATTCGAATTCACTATAAATGTTTTAACTCGATATAATAACGTATACGATTTCTAATATAATAAATCTAAATTATGGATATTATCGTTATTCGTTAGAAATCCATTGTTTAAATGTAAGATTTCGCGTTACATTAATATAACTACGATATAATATTATAACGACTTTACGATAACGAATAGAATTAATATAATAAAGTATATAAAATATTCTAAAAAAAATAAGAGAATACGTATCAAAAATATAATATATCGCCTACGATACCATATATCGCTACAAAATATCATATACTATATATATATAGACTATATATTATCCGGAGTACGTTCGTATATTAAAGTACTCGTATACGATATGGTAAAATATTCTATTCGTTAAAATACTCAATCTAAACACTTCGATATACGACTAACTACAACGATTTTTACAATTAACTTCGTTTACGACCATATCACGTAGAAAGCACCAGTTCTCGTCCGATCACTGAAGTTAAGCTACGTCGAGCGCGGTTAGTACTTGGATGGGAGACCGCCTGGGAATACCGCGTGTTGTAAACTTTTTTGCAAAATTTTAAATTTTTCTAAATAATCATTTAAATATCCAATCCGAGTTTATTTATTAATTTATTTATTAAACGACTTCGAAATCATTACTTTAATTCGAATTCACTATAAAATGTTTTAACTCGATATAATAACGTATACGATTTCTAATATAATAAATCTAAATTATGGATATTATCGTTATTCGTTAGAAATCCATTGTTTAAATGTAAGATTTCGCGTTACATTAATATAACTACGATATAATATTATAACGACTTTACGATAACGAATAGAATTAATATAATAAAGTATATAAAATATTCTAAAAAAAATAAGAGAATACGTATCAAAAATATAATATATCGCCTACGATACCATATATCGCTACAAAATATCATATACTATATATATAGACTATATATTATCCGGAGTACGTTCGTATATTAAAGTACTCGTATACGATATGGTAAAATATTCTATTCGTTAAAATACTCAATCTAAACACTTCGATATACGACTAACTACAACGATTTTTACCATTAACTTCGTTTACGACCATATCACGTAGAAAGCACCAGTTCTCGTCCGATCACTGAAGTTAAGCTACGTCGAGCGCGGTTAGTACTTGGATGGGAGACCGCCTGGGAATACCGCGTGTTGTAAACTTTTTTGCAAAATTTTAAATTTTTCTAAATAATCATTTAAATATCCAATCCGAGTTTATTTATTAATTTATTTATTAAACGACTTCGAAATCATTACTTTAATTCGAATTCACTATAAAATGTTTTAACTCGATATAATAACGTATACGATTTCTAATATAATAAATCTAAATTATGGATATTATCGTTATTCGTTAGAAATCCATTGTTTAAATGTAAGATTTCGCGTTACATTAATATAACTACGATATAATATTATAACGACTTTACGATAACGAATAGAATTAATATAATAAAGTATATAAAATATTCTAAAAAAAATAAGAGAATACGTATCAAAAATATAATATATCGCCTACGATACCATATATCGCTACAAAATATCATATACTATATATATATAGACTATATATTATCCGGAGTACGTTCGTATATTAAAGTACTCGTATACGATATGGTAAAATATTCTATTCGTTAAAATACTCAATCTAAACACTTCGATATACGACTAACTACAACGATTTTTACCATTAACTTCGTTTACGACCATATCACGTAGAAAGCACCAGTTCTCGTCCGATCACTGAAGTTAAGCTACGTCGAGCGCGGTTAGTACTTGGATGGGAGACCGCCTGGGAATACCGCGTGTTGTAAACTTTTTTGCAAAATTTTAAATTTTTCTAAATAATCATTTAAATATCCAATCCGAGTTTATTTATTAATTTATTTATTAAACGACTTCGAAATCATTACTTTAATTCGAATTCACTATAAAATGTTTTAACTCGATATAATAACGTATACGATTTCTAATATAATAAATCTAAATTATGGATATTATCGTTATTCGTTAGAAATCCATTGTTTAAATGTAAGATTTCGCGTTACATTAATATAACTACGATATAATATTATAACGACTTTACGATAACGAATAGAATTAATATAATAAAGTATATAAAATATTCTAAAAAAAATAAGAGAATACGTATCAAAAATATAATATATCGCCTACGATACCATATATCGCTACAAAATATCATATACTATATATATATAGACTATATATTATCCGGAGTACGTTCGTATATTAAAGTACTCGTATACGATATGGTAAAATATTCTATTCGTTAAAATACTCAATCTAAACACTTCGATATACGACTAACTACAACGATTTTTACAATTAACTTCGTTTACGACCATATCACGTAGAAAGCACCAGTTCTCGTCCGATCACTGAAGTTAAGCTACGTCGAGCGCGGTTAGTACTTGGATGGGAGACCGCCTGGGAATACCGCGTGTTGTAAACCTTTTTGCAAAATTTTAAATTTTTCTAAATAATCATTTAAATATCCAATCCGAGTTTATTTATTAATTTATTTATTAAACGACTTCGAAATCATTACTTTAATTCGAATTCACTATAAAATGTTTTAACTCGATATAATAACGTATACGATTTCTAATATAATAAATCTAAATTATGGATATTATCGTTATTCGTTAGAAATCCATTGTTTAAATGTAAGATTTCGCGTTACATTAATATAACTACGATATAATATTATAACGACTTTACGATAACGAATAGAATTAATATAATAAAGTATATAAAATATTCTAAAAAAAATAAGAGAATACGTATCAAAAATATAATATATCGCCTACGATACCATATATCGCTACAAAATATCATATACTATATATATATAGACTATATATTATCCGGAGTACGTTCGTATATTAAAGTACTCGTATACGATATGGTAAAATATTCTATTCGTTAAAATACTCAATCTAAACACTTCGATATACGACTAACTACAACGATTTTTACCATTAACTTCGTTTACGACCATATCACGTAGAAAGCACCAGTTCTCGTCCGATCACTGAAGTTAAGCTACGTCGAGCGCGGTTAGTACTTGGATGGGAGACCGCCTGGGAATACCGCGTGTTGTAAACTTTTTTGCAAAATTTTAAATTTTTCTAAATAATCATTTAAATATCCAATCCGAGTTTATTTATTAATTTATTTATTAAACGACTTCGAAATCATTACTTTAATTCGAATTCACTATAAAATGTTTTAACTCGATATAATAACGTATACGATTTCTAATATAATAAATCTAAATTATGGATATTATCGTTATTCGTTAGAAATCCATTGTTTAAATGTAAGATTTCGCGTTACATTAATATAACTACGATATAATATTATAACGACTTTACGATAACGAATAGAATTAATATAATAAAGTATATAAAATATTCTAAAAAAAATAAGAGAATACGTATCAAAAATATAATATATCGCCTACGATACCATATATCGCTACAAAATATCATATACTATATATATAGACTATATATTATCCGGAGTACGTTCGTATATTAAAGTACTCGTATACGATATGGTAAAATATTCTATTCGTTAAAATACTCAATCTAAACACTTCGATATACGACTAACTACAACGATTTTTACCATTAACTTCGTTTACGACCATATCACGTAGAAAGCACCAGTTCTCGTCCGATCACTGAAGTTAAGCTACGTCGAGCGCGGTTAGTACTTGGATGGGAGACCGCCTGGGAATACCGCGTGTTGTAAACTTTTTTGCAAAATTTTAAATTTTTCTAAATAATCATTTAAATATCCAATCCGAGTTTATTTATTAATTTATTTATTAAACGACTTCGAAATCATTACTTTAATTCGAATTCACTATAAAATGTTTTAACTCGATATAAGAACGTATACGATTTCTAATATAATAAATCTAAATTATGGATATTATCGTTATTCGTTAGAAATCCATTGTTTAAATGTAAGATTTCGCGTTACATTAATATAACTACGATATAATATTATAACGACTTTACGATAACGAATAGAATTAATATAATAAAGTATATAAAATATTCTAAAAAAAATAAGAGAATACGTATCAAAAATATAATATATCGCCTACGATACCATATATCGCTACAAAATATCATATACTATATATATATAGACTATATATTATCCGGAGTACGTTCGTATATTAAAGTACTCGTATACGATATGGTAAAATATTCTATTCGTTAAAATACTCAATCTAAACACTTCGATATACGACTAACTACAACGATTTTTACCATTAACTTCGTTTACGACCATATCACGTAGAAAGCACCAGTTCTCGTCCGATCACTGAAGTTAAGCTACGTCGAGCGCGGTTAGTACTTGGATGGGAGACCGCCTGGGAATACCGCGTGTTGTAAACTTTTTTGCAAAATTTTAAATTTTTCTAAATAATCATTTAAATATCCAATCCGAGTTTATTTATTAATTTATTTATTAAACGACTTCGAAATCATTACTTTAATTCGAATTCACTATAAATGTTTTAACTCGATATAATAACGTATACGATTTCTAATATAATAAATCTAAATTATGGATATTATCGTTATTCGTTAGAAATCCATTGTTTAAATGTAAGATTTCGCGTTACATTAATATAACTACGATATAATATTATAACGACTTTACGATAACGAATAGAATTAATATAATAAAGTATATAAAATATTCTAAAAAAAATAAGAGAATACGTATCAAAAATATAATATATCGCCTACGATACCATATATCGCTACAAAATATCATATACTATATATATATAGACTATATATTATCCGGAGTACGTTCGTATATTAAAGTACTCGTATACGATATGGTAAAATATTCTATTCGTTAAAATACTCAATCTAAACACTTCGATATACGACTAACTACAACGATTTTTACAATTAACTTCGTTTACGACCATATCACGTAGAAAGCACCAGTTCTCGTCCGATCACTGAAGTTAAGCTACGTCGAGCGCGGTTAGTACTTGGATGGGAGACCGCCTGGGAATACCGCGTGTTGTAAACTTTTTTGCAAAATTTTAAATTTTTCTAAATAATCATTTAAATATCCAATCCGAGTTTATTTATTAATTTATTTATTAAACGACTTCGAAATCATTACTTTAATTCGAATTCACTATAAAATGTTTTAACTCGATATAATAACGTATACGATTTCTAATATAATAAATCTAAATTATGGATATTATCGTTATTCGTTAGAAATCCATTGTTTAAATGTAAGATTTCGCGTTACATTAATATAACTACGATATAATATTATAACGACTTTACGATAACGAATAGAATTAATATAATAAAGTATATAAAATATTCTAAAAAAAATAAGAGAATACGTATCAAAAATATAATATATCGCCTACGATACCATATATCGCTACAAAATATCATATACTATATATATAGACTATATATTATCCGGAGTACGTTCGTATATTAAAGTACTCGTATACGATATGGTAAAATATTCTATTCGTTAAAATACTCAATCTAAACACTTCGATATACGACTAACTACAACGATTTTTACCATTAACTTCGTTTACGACCATATCACGTAGAAAGCACCAGTTCTCGTCCGATCACTGAAGTTAAGCTACGTCGAGCGCGGTTAGTACTTGGATGGGAGACCGCCTGGGAATACCGCGTGTTGTAAACTTTTTTGCAAAATTTTAAATTTTTCTAAATAATCATTTAAATATCCAATCCGAGTTTATTTATTAATTTATTTATTAAACGACTTCGAAATCATTACTTTAATTCGAATTCACTATAAAATGTTTTAACTCGATATAATAACGTATACGATTTCTAATATAATAAATCTAAATTATGGATATTATCGTTATTCGTTAGAAATCCATTGTTTAAATGTAAGATTTCGCGTTACATTAATATAACTACGATATAATATTATAACGACTTTACGATAATGAATAGAATTAATATAATAAAGTATATAAAATATTCTAAAAAAAATAAGAGAATACGTATCAAAAATATAATATATCGCCTACGATACCATATATCGCTACAAAATATCATATACTATATATATATAGACTATATATTATCCGGAGTACGTTCGTATATTAAAGTACTCGTATACGATATGGTAAAATATTCTATTCGTTAAAATACTCAATCTAAACACTTCGATATACGACTAACTACAACGATTTTTACCATTAACTTCGTTTACGACCATATCACGTAGAAAGCACCAGTTCTCGTCCGATCACTGAAGTTAAGCTACGTCGAGCGCGGTTAGTACTTGGATGGGAGACCGCCTGGGAATACCGCGTGTTGTAAACTTTTTTGCAAAATTTTAAATTTTTCTAAATAATCATTTAAATATCCAATCCGAGTTTATTTATTAATTTATTTATTAAACGACTTCGAAATCATTACTTTAATTCGAATTCACTATAAAATGTTTTAACTCGATATAATAACGTATACGATTTCTAATATAATAAATCTAAATTATGGATATTATCGTTATTCGTTAGAAATCCATTGTTTAAATGTAAGATTTCGCGTTACATTAATATAACTACGATATAATATTATAACGACTTTACGATAACGAATAGAATTAATATAATAAAGTATATAAAATATTCTAAAAAAAATAAGAGAATACGTATCAAAAATATAATATATCGCCTACGATACCATATATCGCTACAAAATATCATATACTATATATATATAGACTATATATTATCCGGAGTACGTTCGTATATTAAAGTACTCGTATACGATATGGTAAAATATTCTATTCGTTAAAATACTCAATCTAAACACTTCGATATACGACTAACTACAACGATTTTTACCATTAACTTCGTTTACGACCATATCACGTAGAAAGCACCAGTTCTCGTCCGATCACTGAAGTTAAGCTACGTCGAGCGCGGTTAGTACTTGGATGGGAGACCGCCTGGGAATACCGCGTGTTGTAAACTTTTTTGCAAAATTTTAAATTTTTCTAAATAATCATTTAAATATCCAATCCGAGTTTATTTATTAATTTATTTAAACGACTTCGAAATCATTACTTTAATTCGAATTCACTATAAAATGTTTTAACTCGATATAATAACGTATACGATTTCTAATATAATAAATCTAAATTATGGATATTATCGTTATTCGTTAGAAATCCATTGTTTAAATGTAACATTTCGCGTTACATTAATATAACTACGATATAATATTATAACGACTTTACGATAACGAATAGAATTAATATAATAAAGTATATAAAATATTCTAAAAAAAATAAGAGAATACGTATCAAAAATATAATATATCGCCTACGATACCATATATCGCTACAAAATATCATATACTATATATATATAGACTATATATTATCCGGAGTACGTTCGTATATTAAAGTACTCGTATACGATATGGTAAAATATTCTATTCGTTAAAATACTCAATCTAAACACTTCGATATACGACTAACTACAACGATTTTTACCATTAACTTCGTTTACGACCATATCACGTAGAAAGCACCAGTTCTCGTCCGATCACTGAAGTTAAGCTACGTCGAGCGCGGTTAGTACTTGGATGGGAGACCGCCTGGGAATACCGCGTGTTGTAAACTTTTTTGCAAAATTTTAAATTTTTCTAAATAATCATTTAAATATCCAATCCGAGTTTATTTATTAATTTATTTATTAAACGACTTCGAAATCATTACTTTAATTCGAATTTACTATAAATGTTTTAACTCGATATAATAACGTATACGATTTCTAATATAATAAATCTAAATTATGGATATTATCGTTATTCGTTAGAAATCCATTGTTTAAATGTAAGATTTCGCGTTACATTAATATAACTACGATATAATATTATAAC
This sequence comes from Osedax frankpressi, assembly GCA_964035775.1. Classification (NCBI taxonomy): domain Eukaryota; kingdom Metazoa; phylum Annelida; class Polychaeta; order Sabellida; family Siboglinidae; genus Osedax; species Osedax frankpressi. Next base: position 410,483 of record OZ038315.1, on the reverse strand, counting down.
GACTTTACGATAACGAATAGAATTAATATAATAAAGTATATAAAATATTCTAAAAAAAATAAGAGAATACGTATCAAAAATATAATATATCGCCTACGATCTAAATTATGGATATTATCGTTATTCGTTAGAAATCCATTGTTTAAATGTAACATTTCGCGTTACATTAATATAACTACGATATAATATTATAACGACTTTACGATAACGAATAGAATTAATATAATAAAGTATATAAAATATTCTAAAAAAAATAAGAGAATACGTATCAAAAATATAATATATCGCCTACGATACCATATATCGCTACAAAATATCATATACTATATATATATATAGACTATATATTATCCGGAGTACGTTCGTATATTAAAGTACTCGTATACGATATGGTAAAATATTCTATTCGTTAAAATACTCAATCTAAACACTTCGATATACGACTAACTACAACGATTTTTACCATTAACTTCGTTTACGACCATATCACGTAGAAAGCACCAGTTCTCGTCCGATCACTGAAGTTAAGCTACGTCGAGCGCGGTTAGTACTTGGATGGGAGACCGCCTGGGAATACCGCGTGTTGTAAACTTTTTTGCAAAATTTTAAATTTTTCTAAATAATCATTTAAATATCCAATCCGAGTTTATTTATTAATTTATTTATTAAACGACTTCGAAATCATTACTTTAATTCGAATTCACTATAAAATGTTTTAACTCGATATAATAACGTATACGATTTCTAATATAATAAATCTAAATTATGGATATTATCGTTATTCGTTAGAAATCCATTGTTTAAATGTAAGATTTCGCGTTACATTAATATAACTACGATATAATATTATAACGACTTTACGATAACGAATAGAATTAATATAATAAAGTATATAAAATATTCTAAAAAAAATAAGAGAATACGTATCAAAAATATAATATATCGCCTACGATACCATATATCGCTACAAAATATCATATACTATATATATATAGACTATATATTATCCGGAGTACGTTCGTATATTAAAGTACTCGTATACGATATGGTAAAATATTCTATTCGTTAAAATACTCAATCTAAACACTTCGATATACGACTAACTACAACGATTTTTACCATTAACTTCGTTTACGACCATATCACGTAGAAAGCACCAGTTCTCGTCCGATCACTGAAGTTAAGCTACGTCGAGCGCGGTTAGTACTTGGATGGGAGACCGCCTGGGAATACCGCGTGTTGTAAACTTTTTTGCAAAATTTTAAATTTTTCTAAATAATCATTTAAATATCCAATCCGAGTTTATTTATTAATTTATTTATTAAACGACTTCGAAATCATTACTTTAATTCGAATTTACTATAAATGTTTTAACTCGATATAATAACGTATACGATTTCTAATATAATAAATCTAAATTATGGATATTATCGTTATTCGTTAGAAATCCATTGTTTAAATGTAAGATTTCGCGTTACATTAATATAACTACGATATAATATTATAACGACTTTACGATAACGAATAGAATTAATATAATAAAGTATATAAAATATTCTAAAAAAAATAAGAGAATACGTATCAAAAATATAATATATCGCCTACGATCTAAATTATGGATATTATCGTTATTCGTTAGAAATCCATTGTTTAAATGTAACATTTCGCGTTACATTAATATAACTACGATATAATATTATAACGACTTTACGATAACGAATAGAATTAATATAATAAAGTATATAAAATATTCTAAAAAAAATAAGAGAATACGTATCAAAAATATAATATATCGCCTACGATACCATATATCGCTACAAAATATCATATACTATATATATATATAGACTATATATTATCCGGAGTACGTTCGTATATTAAAGTACTCGTATACGATATGGTAAAATATTCTATTCGTTAAAATACTCAATCTAAACACTTCGATATACGACTAACTACAACGATTTTTACCATTAACTTCGTTTACGACCATATCACGTAGAAAGCACCAGTTCTCGTCCGATCACTGAAGTTAAGCTACGTCGAGCGCGGTTAGTACTTGGATGGGAGACCGCCTGGGAATACCGCGTGTTGTAAACTTTTTTGCAAAATTTTAAATTTTTCTAAATAATCATTTAAATATCCAATCCGAGTTTATTTATTAATTTATTTATTAAACGACTTCGAAATCATTACTTTAATTCGAATTCACTATAAATGTTTTAACTCGATATAATAACGTATACGATTTCTAATATAATAAATCTAAATTATGGATATTATCGTTATTCGTTAGAAATCCATTGTTTAAATGTAAGATTTCGCGTTACATTAATATAACTACGATATAATATTATAACGACTTTACGATAACGAATAGAATTAATATAATAAAGTATATAAAATATTCTAAAAAAAATAAGAGAATACGTATCAAAAATATAATATATCGCCTACGATACCATATATCGCTACAAAATATCATATACTATATATATATAGACTATATATTATCCGGAGTACGTTCGTATATTAAAGTACTCGTATACGATATGGTAAAATATTCTATTCGTTAAAATACTCAATCTAAACACTTCGATATACGACTAACTACAACGATTTTTACCATTAACTTCGTTTACGACCATATCACGTAGAAAGCACCAGTTCTCGTCCGATCACTGAAGTTAAGCTACGTCGAGCGCGGTTAGTACTTGGATGGGAGACCGCCTGGGAATACCGCGTGTTGTAAACTTTTTTGCAAAATTTTAAATTTTTCTAAATAATCATTTAAATATCCAATCCGAGTTTATTTATTAATTTATTTATTAAACGACTTCGAAATCATTACTTTAATTCGAATTCACTATAAAATGTTTTAACTCGATATAATAACGTATACGATTTCTAATATAATAAATCTAAATTATGGATATTATCGTTATTCGTTAGAAATCCATTGTTTAAATGTAAGATTTCGCGTTACATTAATATAACTACGATATAATATTATAACGACTTTACGATAACGAATAGAATTAATATAATAAAGTATATAAAATATTCTAAAAAAAATAAGAGAATACGTATCAAAAATATAATATATCGCCTACGATACCATATATCGCTACAAAATATCATATACTATATATATATAGACTATATATTATCCGGAGTACGTTCGTATATTAAAGTACTCGTATACGATATGGTAAAATATTCTATTCGTTAAAATACTCAATCTAAACACTTCGATATACGACTAACTACAACGATTTTTACCATTAACTTCGTTTACGACCATATCACGTAGAAAGCACCAGTTCTCGTCCGATCACTGAAGTTAAGCTACGTCGAGCGCGGTTAGTACTTGGATGGGAGACCGCCTGGGAATACCGCGTGTTGTAAACTTTTTTGCAAAATTTTAAATTTTTCTAAATAATCATTTAAATATCCAATCCGAGTTTATTTATTAATTTATTTATTAAACGACTTCGAAATCATTACTTTAATTCGAATTCACTATAAAATGTTTTAACTCGATATAATAACGTATACGATTTCTAATATAATAAATCTAAATTATGGATATTATCGTTATTCGTTAGAAATCCATTGTTTAAATGTAAGATTTCGCGTTACATTAATATAACTACGATATAATATTATAACGACTTTACGATAACGAATAGAATTAATATAATAAAGTATATAAAATATTCTAAAAAAAATAAGAGAATACGTATCAAAAATATAATATATCGCCTACGATACCATATATCGCTACAAAATATCATATACTATATATATATAGACTATATATTATCCGGAGTACGTTCGTATATTAAAGTACTCGTATACGATATGGTAAAATATTCTATTCGTTAAAATACTCAATCTAAACACTTCGATATACGACTAACTACAACGATTTTTACCATTAACTTCGTTTACGACCATATCACGTAGAAAGCACCAGTTCTCGTCCGATCACTGAAGTTAAGCTACGTCGAGCGCGGTTAGTACTTGGATGGGAGACCGCCTGGGAATACCGCGTGTTGTAAACTTTTTTGCAAAATTTTAAATTTTTCTAAATAATCATTTAAATATCCAATCCGAGTTTATTTATTAATTTATTTATTAAACGACTTCGAAATCATTACTTTAATTCGAATTCACTATAAAATGTTTTAACTCGATATAATAACGTATACGATTTCTAATATAATAAATCTAAATTATGGATATTATCGTTATTCGTTAGAAATCCATTGTTTAAATGTAAGATTTCGCGTTACATTAATATAACTACGATATAATATTATAACGACTTTACGATAACGAATAGAATTAATATAATAAAGTATATAAAATATTCTAAAAAAAATAAGAGAATACGTATCAAAAATATAATATATCGCCTACGATACCATATATCGCTACAAAATATCATATACTATATATATATAGACTATATATTATCCGGAGTACGTTCGTATATTAAAGTACTCGTATACGATATGGTAAAATATTCTATTCGTTAAAATACTCAATCTAAACACTTCGATATACGACTAACTACAACGATTTTTACCATTAACTTCGTTTACGACCATATCACGTAGAAAGCACCAGTTCTCGTCCGATCACTGAAGTTAAGCTACGTCGAGCGCGGTTAGTACTTGGATGGGAGACCGCCTGGGAATACCGCGTGTTGTAAACTTTTTTGCAAAATTTTAAATTTTTCTAAATAATCATTTAAATATCCAATCCGAGTTTATTTATTAATTTATTTATTAAACGACTTCGAAATCATTACTTTAATTCGAATTCACTATAAAATGTTTTAACTCGATATAAGAACGTATACGATTTCTAATATAATAAATCTAAATTATGGATATTATCGTTATTCGTTAGAAATCCATTGTTTAAATGTAAGATTTCGCGTTACATTAATATAACTACGATATAATATTATAACGACTTTACGATAACGAATAGAATTAATATAATAAAGTATATAAAATATTCTAAAAAAAATAAGAGAATACGTATCAAAAATATAATATATCGCCTACGATACCATATATCGCTACAAAATATCATATACTATATATATATAGACTATATATTATCCGGAGTACGTTCGTATATTAAAGTACTCGTATACGATATGGTAAAATATTCTATTCGTTAAAATACTCAATCTAAACACTTCGATATACGACTAACTACAACGATTTTTACCATTAACTTCGTTTACGACCATATCACGTAGAAAGCACCAGTTCTCGTCCGATCACTGAAGTTAAGCTACGTCGAGCGCGGTTAGTACTTGGATGGGAGACCGCCTGGGAATACCGCGTGTTGTAAACTTTTTTGCAAAATTTTAAATTTTTCTAAATAATCATTTAAATATCCAATCCGAGTTTATTTATTAATTTATTTATTAAACGACTTCGAAATCATTACTTTAATTCGAATTTACTATAAATGTTTTAACTCGATATAATAACGTATACGATTTCTAATATAATAAATCTAAATTATGGATATTATCGTTATTCGTTAGAAATCCATTGTTTAAATGTAAGATTTCGCGTTACATTAATATAACTACGATATAATATTATAACGACTTTACGATAACGAATAGAATTAATATAATAAAGTATATAAAATATTCTAAAAAAAATAAGAGAATACGTATCAAAAATATAATATATCGCCTACGATCTAAATTATGGATATTATCGTTATTCGTTAGAAATCCATTGTTTAAATGTAACATTTCGCGATACATTAATATAACTACGATATAATATTATAACGACTTTACGATAACGAATAGAATTAATATAATAAAGTATATAAAATATTCTAAAAAAAATAAGAGAATACGTATCAAAAATATAATATATCGCCTACGATACCATATATCGCTACAAAATATCATATACTATATATATATATAGACTATATATTATCCGGAGTACGTTCGTATATTAAAGTACTCGTATACGATATGGTAAAATATTCTATTCGTTAAAATACTCAATCTAAACACTTCGATATACGACTAACTACAACGATTTTTACCATTAACTTCGTTTACGACCATATCACGTAGAAAGCACCAGTTCTCGTCCGATCACTGAAGTTAAGCTACGTCGAGCGCGGTTAGTACTTGGATGGGAGACCGCCTGGGAATACCGCGTGTTGTAAACTTTTTTGCAAAATTTTAAATTTTTCTAAATAATCATTTAAATATCCAATCCGAGTTTATTTATTAATTTATTTATTAAACGACTTCGAAATCATTACTTTAATTCGAATTCACTATAAATGTTTTAACTCGATATAATAACGTATACGATTTCTAATATAATAAATCTAAATTATGGATATTATCGTTATTCGTTAGAAATCCATTGTTTAAATGTAAGATTTCGCGTTACATTAATATAACTACGATATAATATTATAACGACTTTACGATAACGAATAGAATTAATATAATAAAGTATATAAAATATTCTAAAAAAAATAAGAGAATACGTATCAAAAATATAATATATCGCCTACGATACCATATATCGCTACAAAATATCATATACTATATATATATAGACTATATATTATCCGGAGTACGTTCGTATATTAAAGTACTCGTATACGATATGGTAAAATATTCTATTCGTTAAAATACTCAATCTAAACACTTCGATATACGACTAACTACAACGATTTTTACCATTAACTTCGTTTACGACCATATCACGTAGAAAGCACCAGTTCTCGTCCGATCACTGAAGTTAAGCTACGTCGAGCGCGGTTAGTACTTGGATGGGAGACCGCCTGGGAATACCGCGTGTTGTAAACTTTTTTGCAAAATTTTAAATTTTTCTAAATAATCATTTAAATATCCAATCCGAGTTTATTTATTAATTTATTTATTAAACGACTTCGAAATCATTACTTTAATTCGAATTCACTATAAAATGTTTTAACTCGATATAATAACGTATACGATTTCTAATATAATAAATCTAAATTATGGATATTATCGTTATTCGTTAGAAATCCATTGTTTAAATGTAAGATTTCGCGTTACATTAATATAACTACGATATAATATTATAACGACTTTACGATAACGAATAGAATTAATATAATAAAGTATATAAAATATTCTAAAAAAAATAAGAGAATACGTATCAAAAATATAATATATCGCCTACGATACCATATATCGCTACAAAATATCATATACTATATATATATAGACTATATATTATCCGGAGTACGTTCGTATATTAAAGTACTCGTATACGATATGGTAAAATATTCTATTCGTTAAAATACTCAATCTAAACACTTCGATATACGACTAACTACAACGATTTTTACCATTAACTTCGTTAAGACCATATCACGTAGAAAGCACCAGTTCTCGTCCGATCACTGAAGTTAAGCTACGTCGAGCGCGGTTAGTACTTGGATGGGAGACCGCCTGGGAATACCGCGCGTTGTAAACTTTTTTGCAAAATTTTAAATTTTTCTAAATAATCATTTAAATATCCAATCCGAGTTTATTTATTAATTTATTTATTAAACGACTTCGAAATCATTACTTTAATTCGAATTCACTATAAAATGTTTTAACTCGATATAATAACGTATACGATTTCTAATATAATAAATCTAAATTATGGATATTATCGTTATTCGTTAGAAATCCATTGTTTAAATGTAAGATTTCGCGTTACATTAATATAACTACGATATAATATTATAACGACTTTACGATAACGAATAGAATTAATATAATAAAGTATATAAAATATTCTAAAAAAAATAAGAGAATACGTATCAAAAATATAATATATCGCCTACGATACCATATATCGCTACAAAATATCATATACTATATATATATAGACTATATATTATCCGGAGTACGTTCGTATATTAAAGTACTCGTATACGATATGGTAAAATATTCTATTCGTTAAAATACTCAATCTAAACACTTCGATATACGACTAACTACAACGATTTTTACCATTAACTTCGTTTACGACCATATCACGTAGAAAGCACCAGTTCTCGTCCGATCACTGAAGTTAAGCTACGTCGAGCGCGGTTAGTACTTGGATGGGAGACCGCCTGGGAATACCGCGTGTTGTAAACTTTTTTGCAAAATTTTAAATTTTTCTAAATAATCATTTAAATATCCAATCCGAGTTTATTTATTAATTTATTTATTAAACGACTTCGAAATCATTACTTTAATTCGAATTCACTATAAAATGTTTTAACTCGATATAATAACGTATACGATTTCTAATATAATAAATCTAAATTATGGATATTATCGTTATTCGTTAGAAATCCATTGTTTAAATGTAAGATTTCGCGTTACATTAATATAACTACGATATAATATTATAACGACTTTACGATAACGAATAGAATTAATATAATAAAGTATATAAAATATTCTAAAAAAAATAAGAGAATACGTATCAAAAATATAATATATCGCCTACGATACCATATATCGCTACAAAATATCATATACTATATATATATAGACTATATATTATCCGGAGTACGTTCGTATATTAAAGTACTCGTATACGATATGGTAAAATATTCTATTCGTTAAAATACTCAATCTAAACACTTCGATATACGACTAACTACAACGATTTTTACCATTAACTTCGTTTACGACCATATCACGTATACGTGATCTATAGAAAGCACCAGTTCTCGTCCGATCACTGAAGTTAAGCTACGTCGAGCGCGGTTAGTACTTGGATGGGAGACCGCCTGGGAATACCGCGTGTTGTAAACTTTTTTGCAAAATTTTAAATTTTTCTAAATAATCATTTAAATATCCAATCCGAGTTTATTTATTAATTTATTTATTAAACGACTTCGAAATCATTACTTTAATTCGAATTCACTATAAATGTTTTAACTCGATATAATAACGTATACGATTTCTAATATAATAAATCTAAATTATGGATATTATCGTTATTCGTTAGAAATCCATTGTTTAAATGTAAGATTTCGCGTTACATTAATATAACTACGATATAATATTATAACGACTTTACGATAACGAATAGAATTAATATAATAAAGTATATAAAATATTCTAAAAAAAATAAGAGAATACGTATCAAAAATATAATATATCGCCTACGATACCATATATCGCTACAAAATATCATATACTATATATATATAGACTATATATTATCCGGAGTACGTTCGTATATTAAAGTACTCGTATACGATATGGTAAAATATTCTATTCGTTAAAATACTCAATCTAAACACTTCGATATACGACTAACTACAACGATTTTTACCATTAACTTCGTTTACGACCATATCACGTAGAAAGCACCAGTTCTCGTCCGATCACTGAAGTTAAGCTACGTCGAGCGCGGTTAGTACTTGGATGGGAGACCGCCTGGGAATACCGCGTGTTGTAAACTTTTTTGCAAAATTTTAAATTTTTCTAAATAATCATTTAAATATCCAATCCGAGTTTATTTATTAATTTATTTATTAAACGACTTCGAAATCATTACTTTAATTCGAATTCACTATAAAATGTTTTAACTCGATATAATAACGTATATGATTTCTAATATAATAAATCTAAATTATGGATATTATCGTTATTCGTTAGAAATCCATTGTTTAAATGTAAGATTTCGCGTTACATTAATATAACTACGATATAATATTATAACGACTTTACGATAACGAATAGAATTAATATAATAAAGTATATAAAATATTCTAAAAAAAATAAGAGAATACGTATCAAAAATATAATATATCGCCTACGATACCATATATCGCTACAAAATATCATATACTATATATATATAGACTATATATTATCCGGAGTACGTTCGTATATTAAAGTACTCGTATACGATATGGTAAAATATTCTATTCGTTAAAATACTCAATCTAAACACTTCGATATACGACTAACTACAACGATTTTTACCATTAACTTCGTTTACGACCATATCACGTAGAAAGCACCAGTTCTCGTCCGATCACTGAAGTTAAGCTACGTCGAGCGCGGTTAGTACTTGGATGGGAGACCGCCTGGGTATACCGCGTGTTGTAAACTTTTTTGCAAAATTTTAAATTTTTCTAAATAATCATTTAAATATCCAATCCGAGTTTATTTATTAATTTATTTATTAAACGACTTCGAAATCATTACTTTAATTCGAATTCACTATAAAATGTTTTAACTCGATATAAGAACGTATACGATTTCTAATATAATAAATCTAAATTATGGATATTATCGTTATTCGTTAGAAATCCATTGTTTAAATGTAAGATTTCGCGTTACATTAATATAACTACGATATAATATTATAACGACTTTACGATAACGAATAGAATTAATATAATAAAGTATATAAAATATTCTAAAAAAAATAAGAGAATACGTATCAAAAATATAATATATCGCCTACGATACCATATATCGCTACAAAATATCATATACTATATATATATAGACTATATATTATCCGGAGTACGTTCGTATATTAAAGTACTCGTATACGATATGGTAAAATATTCTATTCGTTAAAATACTCAATCTAAACACTTCGATATACGACTAACTACAACGATTTTTACCATTAACTTCGTTTACGACCATATCACGTAGAAAGCACCAGTTCTCGTCCGATCACTGAAGTTAAGCTACGTCGAGCGCGGTTAGTACTTGGATGGGAGACCGCCTGGGAATACCGCGTGTTGTAAACTTTTTTGCAAAATTTTAAATTTTTCTAAATAATCATTTAAATATCCAATCCGAGTTTATTTATTAATTTATTTATTAAACGACTTCGAAATCATTACTTTAATTCGAATTCACTATAAATGTTTTAACTCGATATAATAACGTATACGATTTCTAATATAATAAATCTAAATTATGGATATTATCGTTATTCGTTAGAAATCCATTGTTTAAATGTAAGATTTCGCGTTACATTAATATAACTACGATATAATATTATAACGACTTTACGATAACGAATAGAATTAATATAATAAAGTATATAAAATATTCTAAAAAAAATAAGAGAATACGTATCAAAAATATAATATATCGCCTACGATACCATATATCGCTACAAAATATCATATACTATATATATATAGACTATATATTATCCGGAGTACGTTCGTATATTAAAGTACTCGTATACGATATGGTAAAATATTCTATTCGTTAAAATACTCAATCTAAACACTTCGATATACGACTAACTACAACGATTTTTACAATTAACTTCGTTAACGACCATATCACGTAGAAAGCACCAGTTCTCGTCCGATCACTGAAGTTAAGCTACGTCGAGCGCGGTTAGTACTTGGATGGGAGACCGCCTGGGAATACCGCGTGTTGTAAACTTTTTTGCAAAATTTTAAATTTTTCTAAATAATCATTTAAATATCCAATCCGAGTTTATTTATTAATTTATTTATTAAACGACTTCGAAATCATTACTTTAATTCGAATTCACTATAAAATGTTTTAACTCGATATAATAACGTATACGATTTCTAATATAATAAATCTAAATTATGGATATTATCGTTATTCGTTAGAAATCCATTGTTTAAATGTAAGATTTCGCGTTACATTAATATAACTACGATATAATATTATAACGACTTTACGATAACGAATAGAATTAATATAATAAAGTATATAAAATATTCTAAAAAAAATAAGAGAATACGTATCAAAAATATAATATATCGCCTACGATACCATATATCGCTACAAAATATCATATACTATATATATAGACTATATATTATCCGGAGTACGTTCGTATATTAAAGTACTCGTATACGATATGGTAAAATATTCTATTCGTTAAAATACTCAATCTAAACACTTCGATATACGACTAACTACAACGATTTTTACCATTAACTTCGTTTACGACCATATCACGTAGAAAGCACCAGTTCTCGTCCGATCACTGAAGTTAAGCTACGTCGAGCGCGGTTAGTACTTGGATGGGAGACCGCCTGGGAATACCGCGTGTTGTAAACTTTTTTGCAAAATTTTAAATTTTTCTAAATAATCATTTAAATATCCAATCCGAGTTTATTTATTAATTTATTTATTAAACGACTTCGAAATCATTACTTTAATTCGAATTCACTATAAAATGTTTTAACTCGATATAATAACGTATACGATTTCTAATATAATAAATCTAAATTATGGATATTATCGTTATTCGTTAGAAATCCATTGTTTAAATGTAAGATTTCGCGTTACATTAATATAACTACGATATAATATTATAACGACTTTACGATAACGAATAGAATTAATATAATAAAGTATATAAAATATTCTAAAAAAAATAAGAGAATACGTATCAAAAATATAATATATCGCCTACGATACCATATATCGCTACAAAATATCATATACTATATATATATAGACTATATATTATCCGGAGTACGTTCGTATATTAAAGTACTCGTATACGATATGGTAAAATATTCTATTCGTTAAAATACTCAATCTAAACACTTCGATATACGACTAACTACAACGATTTTTACCATTAACTTCGTTTACGACCATATCACGTAGAAAGCACCAGTTCTCGTCCGATCACTGAAGTTAAGCTACGTCGAGCGCGGTTAGTACTTGGATGGGAGACCGCCTGGGAATACCGCGTGTTGTAAACTTTTTTGCAAAATTTTAAATTTTTCTAAATAATCATTTAAATATCCAATCCGAGTTTATTTATTAATTTATTTATTAAACGACTTCGAAATCATTACTTTAATTCGAATTCACTATAAAATGTTTTAACTCGATATAATAACGTATACGATTTCTAATATAATAAATCTAAATTATGGATATTATCGTTATTCGTTAGAAATCCATTGTTTAAATGTAAGATTTCGCGTTACATTAATATAACTACGATATAATATTATAACGACTTTACGATAACGAATAGAATTAATATAATAAAGTATATAAAATATTCTAAAAAAAATAAGAGAATACGTATCAAAAATATAATATATCGCCTACGATACCATATATCGCTACAAAATATCATATACTATATATATATAGACTATATATTATCCGGAGTACGTTCGTATATTAAAGTACTCGTATACGATATGGTAAAATATTCTATTCGTTAAAATACTCAATCTAAACACTTCGATATACGACTAACTACAACGATTTTTACCATTAACTTCGTTTACGACCATATCACGTAGAAAGCACCAGTTCTCGTCCGATCACTGAAGTTAAGCTACGTCGAGCGCGGTTAGTACTTGGATGGGAGACCGCCTGGGAATACCGCGTGTTGTAAACTTTTTTGCAAAATTTTAAATTTTTCTAAATAATCATTTAAATATCCAATCCGAGTTTATTTATTAATTTATTTATTAAACGACTTCGAAATCATTACTTTAATTCGAATTCACTATAAAATGTTTTAACTCGATATAATAACGTATACGATTTCTAATATAATAAATCTAAATTATGGATATTATCGTTATTCGTTAGAAATCCATTGTTTAAATGTAAGATTTCGCGTTACATTAATATAACTACGATATAATATTATAACGACTTTACGATAACGAATAGAATTAATATAATAAAGTATATAAAATATTCTAAAAAAAATAAGAGAATACGTATCAAAAATATAATATATCGCCTACGATACCATATATCGCTACAAAATATCATATACTATATATATAGACTATATATTATCCGGAGTACGTTCGTATATTAAAGTACTCGTATACGATATGGTAAAATATTCTATTCGTTAAAATACTCAATCTAAACACTTCGATATACGACTAACTACAACGATTTTTACCATTAATTTCGTTTACGACCATATCACGTAGAAAGCATCAGTTCTCGTCCGATCACTGAAGTTAAGCTACGTCGAGCGCGGTTAGTACTTGGATGGGAGACCGCCTGGGAATACCGCGTGTTGTAAACTTTTTTGCAAAATTTTAAATTTTTCTAAATAATCATTTAAATATCCAATCCGAGTTTATTTATTAATTTATTTATTAAACGACTTCGAAATCATTACTTTAATTCGAATTCACTATAAAATGTTTTAACTCGATATAATAACGTATACGATTTCTAATATAATAAATCTAAATTATGGATATTATCGTTATTCGTTAGAAATCCATTGTTTAAATGTAAGATTTCGCGTTACATTAATATAACTACGATATAATATTATAACGACTTTACGATAACGAATAGAATTAATATAATAAAGTATATAAAATATTCTAAAAAAAATAAGAGAATACGTATCAAAAATATAATATATCGCCTACGATACCATATATCGCTACAAAATATCATATACTATATATATAGACTATATATTATCCGGAGTACGTTCGTATATTAAAGTACTCGTATACGATATGGTAAAATATTCTATTCGTTAAAATACTCAATCTAAACACTTCGATATACGACTAACTACAACGATTTTTACCATTAACTTCGTTTACGACCATATCACGTAGAAAGCACCAGTTCTCGTCCGATCACTGAAGTTAAGCTACGTCGAGCGCGGTTAGTACTTGGATGGGAGACCGCCTGGGAATACCGCGTGTTGTAAACTTTTTTGCAAAATTTTAAATTTTTCTAAATAATCATTTAAATATCCAATCCGAGTTTATTTATTAATTTATTTATTAAACGACTTCGAAATCATTACTTTAATTCGAATTCACTATAAAATGTTTTAACTCGATATAATAACGTATACGATTTCTAATATAATAAATCTAAATTATGGATATTATCGTTATTCGTTAGAAATCCATTGTTTAAATGTAAGATTTCGCGTTACATTAATATAACTACGATATAATATTATAACGACTTTACGATAACGAATAGAATTAATATAATAAAGTATATAAAATATTCTACAAAAAATAAGAGAATACGTATCAAAAATATAATATATCGCCTACGATACCATATATCGCTACAAAATATCATATACTATATATATATAGACTATATATTATCCGGAGTACGTTCGTATATTAAAGTACTCGTATACGATATGGTAAAATATTCTATTCGTTAAAATACTCAATCTAAACACTTCGATATACGACTAACTACAACGATTTTTACCATTAACTTCGTTTACGACCATATCACGTAGAAAGCACCAGTTCTCGTCCGATCACTGAAGTTAAGCTACGTCGAGCGCGGTTAGTACTTGGATGGGAGACCGCCTGGGAATACCGCGTGTTGTAAACTTTTTTGCAAAATTTTAAATTTTTCTAAATAATCATTTAAATATCCAATCCGAGTTTATTTATTAATTTATTTATTAAACGACTTCGAAATCATTACTTTAATTCGAATTCACTATAAATGTTTTAACTCGATATAATAACGTATACGATTTCTAATATAATAAATCTAAATTATGGATATTATCGTTATTCGTTAGAAATCCATTGTTTAAATGTAAGATTTCGCGTTACATTAATATAACTACGATATAATATTATAACGACTTTACGATAACGAATAGAATTAATATAATAAAGTATATAAAATATTCTAAAAAAAATAAGAGAATACGTATCAAAAATATAATATATCGCCTACGATACCATATATCGCTACAAAATATCATATACTATATATATAGACTATATATTATCCGGAGTACGTTCGTATATTAAAGTACTCGTATACGATATGGTAAAATATTCTATTCGTTAAAATACTCAATCTAAACACTTCGATATACGACTAACTACAACGATTTTTACCATTAACTTCGTTTACGACCATATCACGTAGAAAGCACCAGTTCTCGTCCGATCACTGAAGTTAAGCTACGTCGAGCGCGGTTAGTACTTGGATGGGAGACCGCCTGGGAATACCGCGTGTTGTAAACTTTTTTGCAAAATTTTAAATTTTTCTAAATAATCATTTAAATATCCAATCCGAGTTTATTTATTAATTTATTTATTAAACGACTTCGAAATCATTACTTTAATTCGAATTCACTATAAATGTTTTAACTCGATATAATAACGTATACGATTTCTAATATAATATATCTAAATTATGGATATTATCGTTATTCGTTAGAAATCCATTGTTTAAATGTAAGATTTCGCGTTACATTAATATAACTACGATATAATATTATAACGACTTTACGATAACGAATAGAATTAATATAATAAAGTATATAAAATATTCTAAAAAAAATAAGAGAATACGTATCAAAAATATAATATATCGCCTACGATACCATATATCGCTACAAAATATCATATACTATATATATAGACTATATATTATCCGGAGTACGTTCGTATATTAAAGTACTCGTATACGATATGGTAAAATATTCTATTCGTTAAAATACTCAATCTAAACACTTCGATATACGACTAACTACAACGATTTTTACCATTAATTTCGTTTACGACCATATCACGTAGAAAGCACCAGTTCTCGTCCGATCACTGAAGTTAAGCTACGTCGAGCGCGGTTAGTACTTGGATGGGAGACCGCCTGGGAATACCGCGTGTTGTAAACTTTTTTGCAAAATTTTAAATTTTTCTAAATAATCATTTAAATATCCAATCCGAGTTTATTTATTAATTTATTTATTAAACGACTTCGAAATCATTACTTTAATTCGAATTCACTATAAAATGTTTTAACTCGATATAATAACGTATACGATTTCTAATATAATAAATCTAAATTATGGATATTATCGTTATTCGTTAGAAATCCATTGTTTAAATGTAAGATTTCGCGTTACATTAATATAACTACGATATAATAGTATAACGACTTTACGATAACGAATAGAATTAATATAATAAAGTATATAAAATATTCTAAAAAAAATAAGAGAATACGTATCAAAAATATAATATATCGCCTACGATACCATATATCGCTACAAAATATCATATACTATATATATAGACTATATATTATCCGGAGTACGTTTGTATATTAAAGTACTCGTATACGATATGGTAAAATATTCTATTCGTTAAAATACTCAATCTAAACACTTCGATATACGACTAACTACAACGATTTTTACCATTAATTTCGTTTACGACCATATCACGTAGAAAGCACCAGTTCTCGTCCGATCACTGAAGTTAAGCTACGTCGAGCGTGGTTAGTACTTGGATGGGAGACCGCCTGGGAATACCGCGTGTTGTAAACTTTTTTGCAAAATTTTAAATTTTTCTAAATAATCATTTAAATATCCAATCCGAGTTTATTTATTAATTTATTTATTAAACGACTTCGAAATCATTACTTTAATTCGAATTCACTATAAAATGTTTTAACTCGATATAATAACGTATACGATTTCTAATATAATAAATCTAAATTATGGATATTATCGTTATTCGTTAGAAATCCATTGTTTAAATGTAAGATTTCGCGTTACATTAATATAACTACGATATAATATTATAACGACTTTACGATAACGAATAGAATTAATATAATAAAGTATATAAAATATTCTAAAAAAAATAAGAGAATACGTATCAAAAATATAATATATCGCCTACGATACCATATATCGCTACAAAATATCATATACTATATATATAGACTATATATTATCCGGAGTACGTTCGTATATTAAAGTACTCGTATACGATATGGTAAAATATTCTATTCGTTAAAATACTCAATCTAAACACTTCGATATACGACTAACTACAACGATTTTTACCATTAACTTCGTTTACGACCATATCACGTAGAAAGCACCAGTTCTCGTCCGATCACTGAAGTTAAGCTACGTCGAGCGCGGTTAGTACTTGGATGGGAGACCGCCTGGGAATACCGCGTGTTGTAAACTTTTTTGCAAAATTTTAAATTTTTCTAAATAATCATTTAAATATCCAATCCGAGTTTATTTATTAATTTATTTATTAAACGACTTCGAAATCATTACTTTAATTCGAATTCACTATAAAATGTTTTAACTCGATATAATAACGTATACGATTTCTAATATAATAAATCTAAATTATGGATATTATCGTTATTCGTTAGAAATCCATTGTTTAAATGTAACATTTCGCGTTACATTAATATAACTACGATATAATATTATAACGACTTTACGATAACGAATAGAATTAATATAATAAAGTATATAAAATATTCTAAAAAAAATAAGAGAATACGTATCAAAAATATAATATATCGCCTACGATACCATATATCGCTACAAAATATCATATACTATATATATAGACTATATATTATCCGGAGTACGTTCGTATATTAAAGTACTCGTATACGATATGGTAAAATATTCTATTCGTTAAAATACTCAATCTAAACACTTCGATATACGACTAACTACAACGATTTTTACCATTAACTTCGTTTACGACCATATCACGTAGAAAGCACCAGTTCTCGTCCTATCACTGAAGTTAAGCTACGTCGAGCGCGGTTAGTACTTGGATGGGAGACCGCCTGGGAATACCGCGTGTTGTAAACTTTTTTGCAAAATTTTAAATTTTTCTAAATAATCATTTAAATATCCAATCCGAGTTTATTTATTAATTTATTTATTAAACGACTTCGAAATCATTACTTTAATTCGAATTCACTATAAAATGTTTTAACTCGATATAATAACGTATACGATTTCTAATATAATAAATCTAAATTATGGATATTATCGTTATTCGTTAGAAATCCATTGTTTAAATGTAACATTTCGCGTTACATTAATATAACTACGATATAATATTATAACGACTTTACGATAACGAATAGAATTAATATAATAAAGTATATAAAATATTCTAAAAAAAATAAGAGAATACGTATCAAAAATATAATATATCGCCTACGATACCATATATCGCTACAAAATATCATATACTATATATATAGACTATATATTATCCGGAGTACGTTCGTATATTAAAGTACTCGTATACGATATGGTAAAATATTCTATTCGTTAAAATACTCAATCTAAACACTTCGATATACGACTAACTACAACGATTTTTACCATTAACTTCGTTTACGACCATATCACGTAGAAATCACCAGTTCTCGTCCGATCACTGAAGTTAAGCTACGTCGAGCGCTGTTAGTACTTGGATGGGAGACCGCCTGGGAATACCGCGTGTTGTAAACTTTTTTGCAAAATTTTAAATTTTTCTAAATAATCATTTAAATATCCAATCCGAGTTTATTTATTAATTTATTTATTAAACGACTTCGAAATCATTACTTTAATTCGAATTCACTATAAAATGTTTTAACTCGATATAATAACGTATACGATTTCTAATATAATAAATCTAAATTATGGATATTATCGTTATTCGTTAGAAATCCATTGTTTAAATGTAAGATTTCGCGTTACATTAATATAACTACGATATAATATTATAACGACTTTACGATAACGAATAGAATTAATATAATAAAGTATATAAAATATTCTAAAAAAAATAAGAGAATACGTATCAAAAATATAATATATCGCCTACGATACCATATATCGCTACAAAATATCATATACTATATATATAGACTATATATTATCCGGAGTACGTTCGTATATTAAAGTACTCGTATACGATATGGTAAAATATTCTATTCGTTAAAATACTCAATCTAAACACTTCGATATACGACTAACTACAACGATTTTTACCATTAATTTCGTTTACGACCATATCACGTAGAAAGCACCAGTTCTCGTCCGATCACTGAAGTTAAGCTACGTCGAGCGCGGTTAGTACTTGGATGGGAGACCGCCTGGGAATACCGCGTGTTGTAAACTTTTTTGCAAAATTTTAAATTTTTCTAAATAATCATTTAAATATCCAATCCGAGTTTATTTATTAATTTATTTATTAAACGACTTCGAAATCATTACTTTAATTCGAATTCACTATAAAATGTTTTAACTCGATATAATAACGTATACGATTTCTAATATAATAAATCTAAATTATGGATATTATCGTTATTCGTTAGAAATCCATTGTTTAAATGTAAGATTTCGCGTTACATTAATATAACTACGATATAATATTATAACGACTTTACGATAACGAATAGAATTAATATAATAAAGTATATAAAATATTCTAAAAAAAATAAGAGAATACGTATCAAAAATATAATATATCGCCTACGATACCATATATCGCTACAAAATATCATATACTATATATATAGACTATATATTATCCGGAGTACGTTCGTATATTAAAGTACTCGTATACGATATGGTAAAATATTCTATTCGTTAAAATACTCAATCTAAACACTTCGATATACGACTAACTACAACGATTTTTACCATTAACTTCGTTTACGACCATATCACGTAGAAAGCACCAGTTCTCGTCCGATCACTGAAGTTAAGCTACGTCGAGCGCGGTTAGTACTTGGATGGGAGACCGCCTGGGAATACCGCGTGTTGTAAACTTTTTTGCAAAATTTTAAATTTTTCTAAATAATCATTTAAATATCCAATCCGAGTTTATTTATTAATTTATTTATTAAACGACTTCGAAATCATTACTTTAATTCGAATTCACTATAAATGTTTTAACTCGATATAATAACGTATACGATTTCTAATATAATAAATCTAAATTATGGATATTATCGTTATTCGTTAGAAATCCATTGTTTAAATGTAACATTTCGCGTTACATTAATATAACTACGATATAATATTATAACGACTTTACGATAACGAATAGAATTAATATAATAAAGTATATAAAATATTCTAAAAAAAATAAGAGAATACGTATCAAAAATATAATATATCGCCTACGATACCATATATCGCTACAAAATATCATATACTATATATATAGACTATATATTATCCGGAGTACGTTCGTATATTAAAGTACTCGTATACGATATGGTAAAATATTCTATTCGTTAAAATACTCAATCTAAACACTTCGATATACGACTAACTACAACGATTTTTACCATTAATTTCGTTTACGACCATATCACGTAGAAAGCACCAGTTCTCGTCCGATCACTGAAGTTAAGCTACGTCGAGCGCGGTTAGTACTTCGAAATCATTACTTTAATTCGAATTCACTATAAAATGTTTTAACTCGATATAATAACGTATACGATTTCTAATATAATAAATCTAAATTATGGATATTATCGTTATTCGTTAGAAATCCATTGTTTAAATGTAAGATTTCGCGTTACATTAATATAACTACGATATAATATTATAACGACTTTACGATAACGAATAGAATTAATATAATAAAGTATATAAAATATTCTAAAAAAAATAAGAGAATACGTATCAAAAATATAATATATCGCCTACGATACCATATATCGCTACAAAATATCATATACTATATATATAGACTATATATTATCCGGAGTACGTTCGTATATTAAAGTACTCGTATACGATATGGTAAAATATTCTATTCGTTAAAATACTCAATCTAAACACTTCGATATACGACTAACTACAACGATTTTTACCATTAACTTCGTTTACGACCATATCACGTAGAAAGCACCAGTTCTCGTCCGATCACTGAAGTTAAGCTACGTCGAGCGCGGTTAGTACTTGGATGGGAGACCGCCTGGGAATACCGCGTGTTGTAAACTTTTTTGCAAAATTTTAAATTTTTCTAAATAATCATTTAAATATCCAATCCGAGTTTATTTATTAATTTATTTATTAAACGACTTCGAAATCATTACTTTAATTCGAATTCACTATAAATGTTTTAACTCGATATAATAACGTATACGATTTCTAATATAATAAATCTAAATTATGGATATTATCGTTATTCGTTAGAAATCCATTGTTTAAATGTAAGATTTCGCGTTACATTAATATAACTACGATATAATATTATAACGACTTTACGATAACGAATAGAATTAATATAATAAAGTATATAAAATATTCTAAAAAAAATAAGAGAATACGTATCAAAAATATAATATATCGCCTACGATACCATATATCGCTACAAAATATCATATACTATATATATATAGAATATATATTATCCGGAGTACGTTCGTATATTAAAGTACTCGTATACGATATGGTAAAATATTCTATTCGTTAAAATACTCAATCTAAACACTTCGATATACGACTAACTACAACGATTTTTACCATTAACTTCGTTTACGACCATATCACGTAGAAAGCACCAGTTCTCGTCCGATCACTGAAGTTAAGCTACGTCGAGCGCGGTTAGTACTTGGATGGGAGACCGCCTGGGAATACCGCGTGTTGTAAACTTTTTTGCAAAATTTTAAATTTTTCTAAATAATCATTTAAATATCCAATCCGAGTTTATTTATTAATTTATTTATTAAACGACTTCGAAATCATTACTTTAATTCGAATTCACTATAAATGTTTTAACTCGATATAATAACGTATACGATTTCTAATATAATAAATCTAAATTATGGATATTATCGTTATTCGTTAGAAATCCATTGTTTAAATGTAAGATTTCGCGTTACATTAATATAACTACGATATAATATTATAACGACTTTACGATAACGAATAGAATTAATATAATAAAGTATATAAAATATTCTAAAAAAAATAAGAGAATACGTATCAAAAATATAATATATCGCCTACGATACCATATATCGCTACAAAATATCATATACTATATATATAGACTATATATTATCCGGAGTACGTTCGTATATTAAAGTACTCGTATACGATATGGTAAAATATTCTATTCGTTAAAATACTCAATCTAAACACTTCGATATACGACTAACTACAACGATTTTTACCATTAACTTCGTTTACGACCATATCACGTAGAAAGCACCAGTTCTCGTCCGATCACTGAAGTTAAGCTACGTCGAGCGCGGTTAGTACTTGGATGGGAGACCGCCTGGGAATACCGCGTGTTGTAAACTTTTTTGCAAAATTTTAAATTTTTCTAAATAATCATTTAAATATCCAATCCGAGTTTATTTATTAATTTATTTATTAAACGACTTCGAAATCATTACTTTAATTCGAATTCACTATAAATGTTTTAACTCGATATAATAACGTATACGATTTCTAATATAATAAATCTAAATTATGGATATTATCGTTATTCGTTAGAAATCCATTGTTTAAATGTAAGATTTCGCGTTACATTAATATAACTACGATATAATATTATAACGACTTTACGATAACGAATAGAATTAATATAATAAAGTATATAAAATATTCTAAAAAAAATAAGAGAATACGTATCAAAAATATAATATATCGCCTACGATACCATATATCGCTACAAAATATCATATACTATATATATAGACTATATATTATCCGGAGTACGTTCGTATATTAAAGTACTCGTATACGATATGGTAAAATATTCTATTCGTTAAAATACTCAATCTAAACACTTCGATATACGACTAACTACAACGATTTTTACCATTAACTTCGTTTACGACCATATCACGTAGAAAGCACCAGTTCTCGTCCGATCACTGAAGTTAAGCTACGTCGAGCGCGGTTAGTACTTGGATGGGAGACCGCCTGGGAATACCGCGTGTTGTAAACTTTTTTGCAAAATTTTAAATTTTTCTAAATAATCATTTAAATATCCAATCCGAGTTTATTTATTAATTTATTTATTAAACGACTTCGAAATCATTACTTTAATTCGAATTCACTATAAATGTTTTAACTCGATATAATAACGTATACGATTTCTAATATAATAAATCTAAATTATGGATATTATCGTTATTCGTTAGAAATCCATTGTTTAAATGTAAGATTTCGCGTTACATTAATATAACTACGATATAATATTATAACGACTTTACGATAACGAATAGAATTAATATAATAAAGTATATAAAATATTCTAAAAAAAATAAGAGAATACGTATCAAAAATATAATATATCGCCTACGATACCATATATCGCTACAAAATATCATATACTATATATATATATAGAATATATATTATCCGGAGTACGTTCGTATATTAAAGTACTCGTATACGATATGGTAAAATATTCTATTCGTTAAAATACTCAATCTAAACACTTCGATATACGACTAACTACAACGATTTTTACCATTAATTTCGTTTACGACCATATCACGTAGAAAGCACCAGTTCTCGTCCGATCACTGAAGTTAAGCTACGTCGAGCGCGGTTAGTACTTGGATGGGAGACCGCCTGGGAATACCGTGTGTTGTAAACTTTTTTGCAAAATTTTAAATTTTTCTAAATAATCATTTAAATATCCAATCCGAGTTTATTTATTAATTTATTTATTAAACGACTTCGAAATCATTACTTTAATTCGAATTCACTATAAAATGTTTTAACTCGATATAATAACGTATACGATTTCTAATATAATAAATCTAAATTATGGATATTATCGTTATTCGTTAGAAATCCATTGTTTAAATGTAACATTTCGCGTTACATTAATATAACTACGATATAATATTATAACGACTTTACGATAACGAATAGAATTAATATAATAAAGTATATAAAATATTCTAAAAAAAATAAGAGAATACGTATCAAAAATATAATATATCGCCTACGATACCATATATCGCTACAAAATATCATATACTATATATATAGACTATATATTATCCGGAGTACGTTCGTATATTAAAGTACTCGTATACGATATGGTAAAATATTCTATTCGTTAAAATACTCAATCTAAACACTTCGATATACGACTAACTACAACGATTTTTACCATTAACTTCGTTTACGACCATATCACGTAGAAAGCACCAGTTCTCGTCCGATCACTGAAGTTAAGCTACGTCGAGCGCGGTTAGTACTTGGATGGGAGACCGCCTGGGAATACCGCGTGTTGTAAACTTTTTTGCAAAATTTTAAATTTTTCTAAATAATCATTTAAATATCCAATCCGAGTTTATTTATTAATTTATTTATTAAACGACTTCGAAATCATTACTTTAATTCGAATTCACTATAAATGTTTTAACTCGATATAATAACGTATACGATTTCTAATATAATAAATCTAAATTATGGATATTATCGTTATTCGTTAGAAATCCATTGTTTAAATGTAAGATTTCGCGTTACATTAATATAACTACGATATAATATTATAACGACTTTACGATAACGAATAGAATTAATATAATAAAGTATATAAAATATTCTAAAAAAAATAAGAGAATACGTATCAAAAATATAATATATCGCCTACGATACCATATATCGCTACAAAATATCATATACTATATATATATATAGAATATATATTATCCGGAGTACGTTCGTATATTAAAGTACTCGTATACGATATGGTAAAATATTCTATTCGTTAAAATACTCAATCTAAACACTTCGATATACGACTAACTACAACGATTTTTACCATTAATTTCGTTTACGACCATATCACGTAGAAAGCACCAGTTCTCGTCCGATCACTGAAGTTAAGCTACGTCGAGCGCGGTTAGTACTTGGATGGGAGACCGCCTGGGAATACCGTGTGTTGTAAACTTTTTTGCAAAATTTTAAATTTTTCTAAATAATCATTTAAATATCCAATCCGAGTTTATTTATTAATTTATTTATTAAACGACTTCGAAATCATTACTTTAATTCGAATTCACTATAAAATGTTTTAACTCGATATAATAACGTATACGATTTCTAATATAATAAATCTAAATTATGGATATTATCGTTATTCGTTAGAAATCCATTGTTTAAATGTAACATTTCGCGTTACATTAATATAACTACGATATAATATTATAACGACTTTACGATAACGAATAGAATTAATATAATAAAGTATATAAAATATTCTAAAAAAATAAGAGAATACGTATCAAAAATATAATATATCGCCTACGATACCATATATCGCTACAAAATATCATATACTATATATATAGACTATATATTATCCGGAGTACGTTCGTATATTAAAGTACTCGTATACGATATGGTAAAATATTCTATTCGTTAAAATACTCAATCTAAACACTTCGATATACGACTAACTACAACGATTTTTACCATTAACTTCGTTTACGACCATATCACGTAGAAAGCACCAGTTCTCGTCCGATCACTGAAGTTAAGCTACGTCGAGCGCGGTTAGTACTTGGATGGGAGACCGCCTGGGAATACCGCGTGTTGTAAACTTTTTTGCAAAATTTTAAATTTTTCTAAATAATCATTTAAATATCCAATCCGAGTTTATTTATTAATTTATTTATTAAACGACTTCGAAATCATTACTTTAATTCGAATTCACTATAAATGTTTTAACTCGATATAATAACGTATACGATTTCTAATATAATAAATCTAAATTATGGATATTATCGTTATTCGTTAGAAATCCATTGTTTAAATGTAAGATTTCGCGTTACATTAATATAACTACGATATAATATTATAACGACTTTACGATAACGAATAGAATTAATATAATAAAGTATATAAAATATTCTAAAAAAAATAAGAGAATACGTATCAAAAATATAATATATCGCCTACGATACCATATATCGCTACAAAATATCATATACTATATATATAGACTATATATTATCCGGAGTACGTTCGTATATTAAAGTACTCGTATACGATATGGTAAAATATTCTATTCGTTAAAATACTCAATCTAAACACTTCGATATACGACTAACTACAACGATTTTTACCATTAATTTCGTTTACGACCATATCACGTAGAAAGCACCAGTTCTCGTCCGATCACTGAAGTTAAGCTACGTCGAGCGCGGTTAGTACTTCGAAATCATTACTTTAATTCGAATTCACTATAAAATGTTTTAACTCGATATAATAACGTATACGATTTCTAATATAATAAATCTAAATTATGGATATTATCGTTATTCGTTAGAAATCCATTGTTTAAATGTAAGATTTCGCGTTACATTAATATAACTACGATATAATATTATAACGACTTTACGATAACGAATAGAATTAATATAATAAAGTATATAAAATATTCTAAAAAAAATAAGAGAATACGTATCAAAAATATAATATATCGCCTACGATACCATATATCGCTACAAAATATCATATACTATATATTATCCGGAGTACGTTCGTATATTAAAGTACTCGTATACGATATGGTAAAATATTCTATTCGTTAAAATACTCAATCTAAACACTTCGATATACGACTAACTACAACGATTTTTACCATTAACTTCGTTTACGACCATATCACGTAGAAAGCACCAGTTCTCGTCCGATCACTGAAGTTAAGCTACGTCGAGCGCGGTTAGTACTTGGATGGGAGACCGCCTGGGAATACCGCGTGTTGTAAACTTTTTTGCAAAATTTTAAATTTTTCTAAATAATCATTTAAATATCCAATCCGAGTTTATTTATTAATTTATTTATTAAACGACTTCGAAATCATTACTTTAATTCGAATTCACTATAAATGTTTTAACTCGATATAATAACGTATACGATTTCTAATATAATAAATCTAAATTATGGATATTATCGTTATTCGTTAGAAATCCATTGTTTAAATGTAAGATTTCGCGTTACATTAATATAACTACGATATAATATTATAACGACTTTACGATAACGAATAGAATTAATATAATAAAGTATATAAAATATTCTAAAAAAAATAAGAGAATACGTATCAAAAATATAATATATCGCCTACGATACCATATATCGCTACAAAATATCATATACTATATATATAGACTATATATTATCCGGAGTACGTTCGTATATTAAAGTACTCGTATACGATATGGTAAAATATTCTATTCGTTAAAATACTCAATCTAAACACTTCGATATACGACTAACTACAACGATTTTTACCATTAACTTCGTTTACGACCATATCACGTAGAAAGCACCAGTTCTCGTCCGATCACTGAAGTTAAGCTACGTCGAGCGCGGTTAGTACTTGGATGGGAGACCGCCTGGGAATACCGCGTGTTGTAAACTTTTTTGCAAAATTTTAAATTTTTCTAAATAATCATTTAAATATCCAATCCGAGTTTATTTATTAATTTATTTATTAAACGACTTCGAAATCATTACTTTAATTCGAATTCACTATAAATGTTTTAACTCGATATAATAACGTATACGATTTCTAATATAATAAATCTAAATTATGGATATTATCGTTATTCGTTAGAAATCCATTGTTTAAATGTAAGATTTCGCGTTACATTAATATAACTACGATATAATATTATAACGACTTTACGATAACGAATAGAATTAATATAATAAAGTATATAAAATATTCTAAAAAAAATAAGAGAATACGTATCAAAAATATAATATATCGCCTACGATACCATATATCGCTACAAAATATCATATACTATATATATATATATAGAATATATATTATCCGGAGTACGTTCGTATATTAAAGTACTCGTATACGATATGGTAAAATATTCTATTCGTTAAAATACTCAATCTAAACACTTCGATATACGACTAACTACAACGATTTTTACCATTAATTTCGTTTACGACCATATCACGTAGAAAGCACCAGTTCTCGTCCGATCACTGAAGTTAAGCTACGTCGAGCGCGGTTAGTACTTGGATGGGAGACCGCCTGGGAATACCGCGTGTTGTAAACTTTTTTGCAAAATTTTAAATTTTTCTAAATAATCATTTAAATATCCAATCCGAGTTTATTTATTAATTTATTTATTAAACGACTTCGAAATCATTACTTTAATTCGAATTCACTATAAAATGTTTTAACTCGATATAATAACGTATACGATTTCTAATATAATAAATCTAAATTATGGATATTATCGTTATTCGTTAGAAATCCATTGTTTAAATGTAACATTTCGCGTTACATTAATATAACTACGATATAATATTATAACGACTTTACGATAACGAATAGAATTAATATAATAAAGTATATAAAATATTCTAAAAAAAATAAGAGAATACGTATCAAAAATATAATATATCGCCTACGATACCATATATCGCTACAAAATATCATATACTATATATATAGACTATATATTATCCGGAGTACGTTCGTATATTAAAGTACTCGTATACGATATGGTAAAATATTCTATTCGTTAAAATACTCAATCTAAACACTTCGATATACGACTAACTACAACGATTTTTACCATTAACTTCGTTTACGACCATATCACGTAGAAAGCACCAGTTCTCGTCCGATCACTGAAGTTAAGCTACGTCGAGCGCGGTTAGTACTTGGATGGGAGACCGCCTGGGAATACCGCGTGTTGTAAACTTTTTTGCAAAATTTTAAATTTTTCTAAATAATCATTTAAATATCCAATCCGAGTTTATTTATTAATTTATTTATTAAACGACTTCGAAATCATTACTTTAATTCGAATTCACTATAAATGTTTTAACTCGATATAATAACGTATACGATTTCTAATATAATAAATCTAAATTATGGATATTATCGTTATTCGTTAGAAATCCATTGTTTAAATGTAAGATTTCGCGTTACATTAATATAACTACGATATAATATTATAACGACTTTACGATAACGAATAGAATTAATATAATAAAGTATATAAAATATTCTAAAAAAAATAAGAGAATACGTATCAAAAATATAATATATCGCCTACGATACCATATATCGCTACAAAATATCATATACTATATATATAGACTATATATTATCCGGAGTACGTTCGTATATTAAAGTACTCGTATACGATATGGTAAAATATTCTATTCGTTAAAATACTCAATCTAAACACTTCGATATACGACTAACTACAACGATTTTTACCATTAATTTCGTTTACGACCATATCACGTAGAAAGCACCAGTTCTCGTCCGATCACTGAAGTTAAGCTACGTCGAGCGCGGTTAGTACTTGGATGGGAGACCGCCTGGGAATACCGCGTGTTGTAAACTTTTTTGCAAAATTTTAAATTTTTCTAAATAATCATTTAAATATCCAATCCGAGTTTATTTATTAATTTATTTATTAAACGACTTCGAAATCATTACTTTAATTCGAATTCACTATAAATGTTTTAACTCGATATAATAACGTATACGATTTCTAATATAATAAATCTAAATTATGGATATTATCGTTATTCGTTAGAAATCCATTGTTTAAATGTAAGATTTCGCGTTACATTAATATAACTACGATATAATATTATAACGACTTTACGATAACGAATAGAATTAATATAATAAAGTATATAAAATATTCTAAAAAAAATAAGAGAATACGTATCAAAAATATAATATATCGCCTACGATACCATATATCGCTACAAAATATCATATACTATATATATAGACTATATATTATCCGGAGTACGTTCGTATATTAAAGTACTCGTATACGATATGGTAAAATATTCTATTCGTTAAAATACTCAATCTAAACACTTCGATATACGACTAACTACAACGATTTTTACCATTAACTTCGTTTACGACCATATCACGTAGAAAGCACCAGTTCTCGTCCGATCACTGAAGTTAAGCTACGTCGAGCGCGGTTAGTACTTGGATGGGAGACCGCCTGGGAATACCGCGTGTTGTAAACTTTTTTGCAAAATTTTAAATTTTTCTAAATAATCATTTAAATATCCAATCCGAGTTTATTTATTAATTTATTTATTAAACGACTTCGAAATCATTACTTTAATTCGAATTCACTATAAATGTTTTAACTCGATATAATAACGTATACGATTTCTAATATAATAAATCTAAATTATGGATATTATCGTTATTCGTTAGAAATCCATTGTTTAAATGTAAGATTTCGCGTTACATTAATATAACTACGATATAATATTATAACGACTTTACGATAACGAATAGAATTAATATAATAAAGTATATAAAATATTCTAAAAAAAATAAGAGAATACGTATCAAAAATATAATATATCGCCTACGATACCATATATCGCTACAAAATATCATATACTATATATATATATAGAATATATATTATCCGGAGTACGTTCGTATATTAAAGTACTCGTATACGATATGGTAAAATATTCTATTCGTTAAAATACTCAATCTAAACACTTCGATATACGACTAACTACAACGATTTTTACCATTAATTTCGTTTACGACCATATCACGTAGAAAGCACCAGTTCTCGTCCGATCACTGAAGTTAAGCTACGTCGAGCGCGGTTAGTACTTGGATGGGAGACCGCCTGGGAATACCGCGTGTTGTAAACTTTTTTGCAAAATTTTAAATTTTTCTAAATAATCATTTAAATATCCAATCCGAGTTTATTTATTAATTTATTTATTAAACGACTTCGAAATCATTACTTTAATTCGAATTCACTATAAAATGTTTTAACTCGATATAATAACGTATACGATTTCTAATATAATAAATCTAAATTATGGATATTATCGTTATTCGTTAGAAATCCATTGTTTAAATGTAACATTTCGCGTTACATTAATATAACTACGATATAATATTATAACGACTTTACGATAACGAATAGAATTAATATAATAAAGTATATAAAATATTCTAAAAAAAATAAGAGAATACGTATCAAAAATATAATATATCGCCTACGATACCATATATCGCTACAAAATATCATATACTATATATATAGACTATATATTATCCGGAGTACGTTCGTATATTAAAGTACTCGTATACGATATGGTAAAATATTCTATTCGTTAAAATACTCAATCTAAACACTTCGATATACGACTAACTACAACGATTTTTACCATTAACTTCGTTTACGACCATATCACGTAGAAAGCACCAGTTCTCGTCCGATCACTGAAGTTAAGCTACGTCGAGCGCGGTTAGTACTTGGATGGGAGACCGCCTGGGAATACCGCGTGTTGTAAACTTTTTTGCAAAATTTTAAATTTTTCTAAATAATCATTTAAATATCCAATCCGAGTTTATTTATTAATTTATTTATTAAACGACTTCGAAATCATTACTTTAATTCGAATTCACTATAAATGTTTTAACTCGATATAATAACGTATACGATTTCTAATATAATAAATCTAAATTATGGATATTATCGTTATTCGTTAGAAATCCATTGTTTAAATGTAAGATTTCGCGTTACATTAATATAACTACGATATAATATTATAACGACTTTACGATAACGAATAGAATTAATATAATAAAGTATATAAAATATTCTAAAAAAAATAAGAGAATACGTATCAAAAATATAATATATCGCCTACGATACCATATATCGCTACAAAATATCATATACTATATATATAGACTATATATTATCCGGAGTACGTTCGTATATTAAAGTACTCGTATACGATATGGTAAAATATTCTATTCGTTAAAATACTCAATCTAAACACTTCGATATACGACTAACTACAACGATTTTTACCATTAATTTCGTTTACGACCATATCACGTAGAAAGCACCAGTTCTCGTCCGATCACTGAAGTTAAGCTACGTCGAGCGCGGTTAGTACTTCGAAATCATTACTTTAATTCGAATTCACTATAAAATGTTTTAACTCGATATAATAACGTATACGATTTCTAATATAATAAATCTAAATTATGGATATTATCGTTATTCGTTAGAAATCCATTGTTTAAATGTAAGATTTCGCGTTACATTAATATAACTACGATATAATATTATAACGACTTTACGATAACGAATAGAATTAATATAATAAAGTATATAAAATATTCTAAAAAAAATAAGAGAATACGTATCAAAAATATAATATATCGCCTACGATACCATATATCGCTACAAAATATCATATACTATATATATAGACTATATATTATCCGGAGTACGTTCGTATATTAAAGTACTCGTATACGATATGGTAAAATATTCTATTCGTTAAAATACTCAATCTAAACACTTCGATATACGACTAACTACAACGATTTTTACCATTAACTTCGTTTACGACCATATCACGTAGAAAGCACCAGTTCTCGTCCGATCACTGAAGTTAAGCTACGTCGAGCGCGGTTAGTACTTGGATGGGAGACCGCCTGGGAATACCGCGTGTTGTAAACTTTTTTGCAAAATTTTAAATTTTTCTAAATAATCATTTAAATATCCAATCCGAGTTTATTTATTAATTTATTTATTAAACGACTTCGAAATCATTACTTTAATTCGAATTCACTATAAAATGTTTTAACTCGATATAATAACGTATACGATTTCTAATATAATAAATCTAAATTATGGATATTATCGTTATTCGTTAGAAATCCATTGTTTAAATGTAAGATTTCGCGTTACATTAATATAACTACGATATAATATTATAACGACTTTACGATAACGAATAGAATTAATATAATAAAGTATATAAAATATTCTAAAAAAAATAAGAGAATACGTATCAAAAATATAATATATCGCCTACGATACCATATATCGCTACAAAATATCATATACTATATATATAGACTATATATTATCCGGAGTACGTTCGTATATTAAAGTACTCGTATACGATATGGTAAAATATTCTATTCGTTAAAATACTCAATCTAAACACTTCGATATACGACTAACTACAACGATTTTTACCATTAACTTCGTTTACGACCATATCACGTAGAAAGCACCAGTTCTCGTCCGATCACTGAAGTTAAGCTACGTCGAGCGCGGTTAGTACTTGGATGGGAGACCGCCTGGGAATACCGCGTGTTGTAAACTTTTTTGCAAAATTTTAAATTTTTCTAAATAATCATTTAAATATCCAATCCGAGTTTATTTATTAATTTATTTATTAAACGACTTCGAAATCATTACTTTAATTCGAATTCACTATAAAATGTTTTAACTCGATATAATAACGTATACGATTTCTAATATAATAAATCTAAATTATGGATATTATCGTTATTCGTTAGAAATCCATTGTTTAAATGTAAGATTTCGCGTTACATTAATATAACTACGATATAATATTATAACGACTTTACGATAACGAATAGAATTAATATAATAAAGTATATAAAATATTCTAAAAAAAATAAGAGAATACGTATCAAAAATATAATATATCGCCTACGATACCATATATCGCTACAAAATATCATATACTATATATATATATAGAATATATATTATCCGGAGTACGTTCGTATATTAAAGTACTCGTATACGATATGGTAAAATATTCTATTCGTTAAAATACTCAATCTAAACACTTCGATATACGACTAACTACAACGATTTTTACCATTAATTTCGTTTACGACCATATCACGTAGAAAGCACCAGTTCTCGTCCGATCACTGAAGTTAAGCTACGTCGAGCGCGGTTAGTACTTGGATGGGAGACCGCCTGGGAATACCGCGTGTTGTAAACTTTTTTGCAAAATTTTAAATTTTTCTAAATAATCATTTAAATATCCAATCCGAGTTTATTTATTAATTTATTTATTAAACGACTTCGAAATCATTACTTTAATTCGAATTCACTATAAAATGTTTTAACTCGATATAATAACGTATACGATTTCTAATATAATAAATCTAAATTATGGATATTATCGTTATTCGTTAGAAATCCATTGTTTAAATGTAACATTTCGCGTTACATTAATATAACTACGATATAATATTATAACGACTTTACGATAACGAATAGAATTAATATAATAAAGTATATAAAATATTCTAAAAAAAATAAGAGAATACGTATCAAAAATATAATATATCGCCTACGATACCATATATCGCTACAAAATATCATATACTATATATATAGACTATATATTATCCGGAGTACGTTCGTATATTAAAGTACTCGTATACGATATGGTAAAATATTCTATTCGTTAAAATACTCAATCTAAACACTTCGATATACGACTAACTACAACGATTTTTACCATTAATTTCGTTTACGACCATATCACGTAGAAAGCACCAGTTCTCGTCCGATCACTGAAGTTAAGCTACGTCGAGCGCGGTTAGTACTTGGATGGGAGACCGCCTGGGAATACCGCGTGTTGTAAACTTTTTTGCAAAATTTTAAATTTTTCTAAATAATCATTTAAATATCCAATCCGAGTTTATTTATTAATTTATTTATTAAACGACTTCGAAATCATTACTTTAATTCGAATTCACTATAAAATGTTTTAACTCGATATAATAACGTATACGATTTCTAATATAATAAATCTAAATTATGGATATTATCGTTATTCGTTAGAAATCCATTGTTTAAATGTAACATTTCGCGTTACATTAATATAACTACGATATAATATTATAACGACTTTACGATAACGAATAGAATTAATATAATAAAGTATATAAAATATTCTAAAAAAAATAAGAGAATACGTATCAAAAATATAATATATCGCCTACGATACCATATATCGCTACAAAATATCATATACTATATATATAGACTATATATTATCCGGAGTACGTTCGTATATTAAAGTACTCGTATACGATATGGTAAAATATTCTATTCGTTAAAATACTCAATCTAAACACTTCGATATACGACTAACTACAACGATTTTTACCATTAATTTCGTTTACGACCATATCACGTAGAAAGCACCAGTTCTCGTCCGATCACTGAAGTTAAGCTACGTCGAGCGCGGTTAGTACTTGGATGGGAGACCGCCTGGGAATACCGCGTGTTGTAAACTTTTTTGCAAAATTTTAAATTTTTCTAAATAATCATTTAAATATCCAATCCGAGTTTATTTATTAATTTATTTATTAAACGACTTCGAAATCATTACTTTAATTCGAATTCACTATAAAATGTTTTAACTCGATATAATAACGTATACGATTTCTAATATAATAAATCTAAATTATGGATATTATCGTTATTCGTTAGAAATCCATTGTTTAAATGTAAGATTTCGCGTTACATTAATATAACTACGATATAATATTATAACGACTTTACGATAACGAATAGAATTAATATAATAAAGTATATAAAATATTCTAAAAAAAATAAGAGAATACGTATCAAAAATATAATATATCGCCTACGATACCATATATCGCTACAAAATATCATATACTATATATATAGACTATATATTATCCGGAGTACGTTCGTATATTAAAGTACTCGTATACGATATGGTAAAATATTCTATTCGTTAAAATACTCAATCTAAACACTTCGATATACGACTAACTACAACGATTTTTACCATTAATTTCGTTTACGACCATATCACGTAGAAAGCACCAGTTCTCGTCCGATCACTGAAGTTAAGCTACGTCGAGCGCGGTTAGTACTTGGATGGGAGACCGCCTGGGAATACCGCGTGTTGTAAACTTTTTTGCAAAATTTTAAATTTTTCTAAATAATCATTTAAATATCCAATCCGAGTTTATTTATTAATTTATTTATTAAACGACTTCGAAATCATTACTTTAATTCGAATTCACTATAAAATGTTTTAACTCGATATAATAACGTATACGATTTCTAATATAATAAATCTAAATTATGGATATTATCGTTATTCGTTAGAAATCCATTGTTTAAATGTAACATTTCGCGTTACATTAATATAACTACGATATAATATTATAACGACTTTACGATAACGAATAGAATTAATATAATAAAGTATATAAAATATTCTAAAAAAAATAAGAGAATACGTATCAAAAATATAATATATCGCCTACGATACCATATATCGCTACAAAATATCATATACTATATATATAGACTATATATTATCCGGAGTACGTTCGTATATTAAAGTACTCGTATACGATATGGTAAAATATTCTATTCGTTAAAATACTCAATCTAAACACTTCGATATACGACTAACTACAACGATTTTTACCATTAATTTCGTTTACGACCATATCACGTAGAAAGCACCAGTTCTCGTCCGATCACTGAAGTTAAGCTACGTCGAGCGCGGTTAGTACTTCGAAATCATTACTTTAATTCGAATTCACTATAAAATGTTTTAACTCGATATAATAACGTATACGATTTCTAATATAATAAATCTAAATTATGGATATTATCGTTATTCGTTAGAAATCCATTGTTTAAATGTAAGATTTCGCGTTACATTAATATAACTACGATATAATATTATAACGACTTTACGATAACGAATAGAATTAATATAATAAAGTATATAAAATATTCTAAAAAAAATAAGAGAATACGTATCAAAAATATAATATATCGCCTACGATACCATATATCGCTACAAAATATCATATACTATATATATAGACTATATATTATCCGGAGTACGTTCGTATATTAAAGTACTCGTATACGATATGGTAAAATATTCTATTCGTTAAAATACTCAATCTAAACACTTCGATATACGACTAACTACAACGATTTTTACCATTAACTTCGTTTACGACCATATCACGTAGAAAGCACCAGTTCTCGTCCGATCACTGAAGTTAAGCTACGTCGAGCGCGGTTAGTACTTGGATGGGAGACCGCCTGGGAATACCGCGTGTTGTAAACTTTTTTGCAAAATTTTAAATTTTTCTAAATAATCATTTAAATATCCAATCCGAGTTTATTTATTAATTTATTTATTAAACGACTTCGAAATCATTACTTTAATTCGAATTCACTATAAAATGTTTTAACTCGATATAATAACGTATACGATTTCTAATATAATAAATCTAAATTATGGATATTATCGTTATTCGTTAGAAATCCATTGTTTAAATGTAACATTTCGCGTTACATTAATATAACTACGATATAATATTATAACGACTTTACGATAACGAATAGAATTAATATAATAAAGTATATAAAATATTCTAAAAAAAATAAGAGAATACGTATCAAAAATATAATATATCGCCTACGATACCATATATCGCTACAAAATATCATATACTATATATATAGACTATATATTATCCGGAGTACGTTCGTATATTAAAGTACTCGTATACGATATGGTAAAATATTCTATTCGTTAAAATACTCAATCTAAACACTTCGATATACGACTAACTACAACGATTTTTACCATTAACTTCGTTTACGACCATATCACGTAGAAAGCACCAGTTCTCGTCCGATCACTGAAGTTAAGCTACGTCGAGCGCGGTTAGTACTTGGATGGGAGACCGCCTGGGAATACCGCGTGTTGTAAACTTTTTTGCAAAATTTTAAATTTTTCTAAATAATCATTTAAATATCCAATCCGAGTTTATTTATTAATTTATTTATTAAACGACTTCGAAATCATTACTTTAATTCGAATTCACTATAAATGTTTTAACTCGATATAATAACGTATACGATTTCTAATATAATAAATCTAAATTATGGATATTATCGTTATTCGTTAGAAATCCATTGTTTAAATGTAACATTTCGCGTTACATTAATATAACTACGATATAATATTATAACGACTTTACGATAACGAATAGAATTAATATAATAAAGTATATAAAATATTCTAAAAAAAATAAGAGAATACGTATCAAAAATATAATATATCGCCTACGATACCATATATCGCTACAAAATATCATATACTATATATATAGACTATATATTATCCGGAGTACGTTCGTATATTAAAGTACTCGTATACGATATGGTAAAATATTCTATTCGTTAAAATACTCAATCTAAACACTTCGATATACGACTAACTACAACGATTTTTACCATTAATTTCGTTTACGACCATATCACGTAGAAAGCACCAGTTCTCGTCCGATCACTGAAGTTAAGCTACGTCGAGCGCGGTTAGTACTTGGATGGGAGACCGCCTGGGAATACCGCGTGTTGTAAACTTTTTTGCAAAATTTTAAATTTTTCTAAATAATCATTTAAATATCCAATCCGAGTTTATTTATTAAGTTATTTATTAAACGACTTCGAAATCATTACTTTAATTCGAATTCACTATAAATGTTTTAACTCGATATAATAACGTATACGATTTCTAATATAATAAATCTAAATTATGGATATTATCGTTATTCGTTAGAAATCCATTGTTTAAATGTAAGATTTCGCGTTACATTAATATAACTACGATATAATATTATAACGACTTTACGATAACGAATAGAATTAATATAATAAAGTATATAAAATATTCTAAAAAAAATAAGAGAATACGTATCAAAAATATAATATATCGCCTACGATACCATATATCGCTACAAAATATCATATACTATATATATAGACTATATATTATCCGGAGTACGTTCGTATATTAAAGTACTCGTATACGATATGGTAAAATATTCTATTCGTTAAAATACTCAATCTAAACACTTCGATATACGACTAACTACAACGATTTTTACCATTAACTTCGTTTACGACCATATCACGTAGAAAGCACCAGTTCTCGTCCGATCACTGAAGTTAAGCTACGTCGAGCGCGGTTAGTACTTGGATGGGAGACCGCCTGGGAATACCGCGTGTTGTAAACTTTTTTGCAAAATTTTAAATTTTTCTAAATAATCATTTAAATATCCAATCCGAGTTTATTTATTAATTTATTTATTAAACGACTTCGAAATCATTACTTTAATTCGAATTCACTATAAATGTTTTAACTCGATATAATAACGTATACGATTTCTAATATAATAAATCTAAATTATGGATATTATCGTTATTCGTTAGAAATCCATTGTTTAAATGTAAGATTTCGCGTTACATTAATATAACTACGATATAATATTATAACGACTTTACGATAACGAATAGAATTAATATAATAAAGTATATAAAATATTCTAAAAAAAATAAGAGAATACGTATCAAAAATATAATATATCGCCTACGATACCATATATCGCTACAAAATATCATATACTATATATATATATATAGAATATATATTATCCGGAGTACATTCGTATATTAAAGTACTCGTATACGATATGGTAAAATATTCTATTCGTTAAAATACTCAATCTAAACACTTCGATATACGACTAACTACAACGATTTTTACCATTAATTTCGTTTACGACCATATCACGTAGAAAGCACCAGTTCTCGTCCGATCACTGAAGTTAAGCTACGTCTAGCGCGGTTAGTACTTGGATGGGAGACCGCCTGGGAATACCGCGTGTTGTAAACTTTTTTGCAAAATTTTAAATTTTTCTAAATAATCATTTAAATATCCAATCCGAGTTTATTTATTAATTTATTTATTAAACGACTTCGAAATCATTACTTTAATTCGAATTCACTATAAATGTTTTAACTCGATATAATAACGTATACGATTTCTAATATAATAAATCTAAATTATGGATATTATCGTTATTCGTTAGAAATCCATTGTTTAAATGTAAGATTTCGCGTTACATTAATATAACTACGATATAATATTATAACGACTTTACGATAACGAATAGAATTAATATAATAAAGTATATAAAATATTCTAAAAAAAATAAGAGAATACGTATCAAAAATATAATATATCGCCTACGATACCATATATCGCTACAAAATATCATATACTATATATATAGACTATATATTATCCGGAGTACGTTCGTATATTAAAGTACTCGTATACGATATGGTAAAATATTCTATTCGTTAAAATACTCAATCTAAACACTTCGATATACGACTAACTACAACGATTTTTACCATTAACTTCGTTTACGACCATATCACGTAGAAAGCACCAGTTCTCGTCCGATCACTGAAGTTAAGCTACGTCGAGCGCGGTTAGTACTTGGATGGGAGACCGCCTGGGAATACCGCGTGTTGTAAACTTTTTTGCAAAATTTTAAATTTTTCTAAATAATCATTTAAATATCCAATCCGAGTTTATTTATTAATTTATTTATTAAACGACTTCGAAATCATTACTTTAATTCGAATTCACTATAAATGTTTTAACTCGATATAATAACGTATACGATTTCTAATATAATAAATCTAAATTATGGATATTATCGTTATTCGTTAGAAATCCATTGTTTAAATGTAAGATTTCGCGTTACATTAATATAACTACGATATAATATTATAACGACTTTACGATAACGAATAGAATTAATATAATAAAGTATATAAAATATTCTAAAAAAAATAAGAGAATACGTATCAAAAATATAATATATCGCCTACGATACCATATATCGCTACAAAATATCATATACTATATATATATATAGAATATATATTATCCGGAGTACGTTCGTATATTAAAGTACTCGTATACGATATGGTAAAATATTCTATTCGTTAAAATACTCAATCTAAACACTTCGATATACGACTAACTACAACGATTTTTACCATTAATTTCGTTTACGACCATATCACGTAGAAAGCACCAGTTCTCGTCCGATCACTGAAGTTAAGCTACGTCGAGCGCGGTTAGTACTTGGATGGGAGACCGCCTGGGAATACCGCGTGTTGTAAACTTTTTTGCAAAATTTTAAATTTTTCTAAATAATCATTTAAATATCCAATCCGAGTTTATTTATTAATTTATTTATTAAACGACTTCGAAATCATTACTTTAATTCGAATTCACTATAAAATGTTTTAACTCGATATAATAACGTATACGATTTCTAATATAATAAATCTAAATTATGGATATTATCGTTATTCGTTAGAAATCCATTGTTTAAATGTAACATTTCGCGTTACATTAATATAACTACGATATAATATTATAACGACTTTACGATAACGAATAGAATTAATATAATAAAGTATATAAAATATTCTAAAAAAAATAAGAGAATACGTATCAAAAATATAATATATCGCCTACGATACCATATATCGCTACAAAATATCATATACTATATATATAGACTATATATTATCCGGAGTACGTTCGTATATTAAAGTACTCGTATACGATATGGTAAAATATTCTATTCGTTAAAATACTCAATCTAAACACTTCGATATACGACTAACTACAACGATTTTTACCAATAACTTCGTTTACGACCATATCACGTAGAAAGCACCAGTTCTCGTCCGATCACTGAAGTTAAGCTACGTCGAGCGCGGTTAGTACTTGGATGGGAGACCGCCTGGGAATACCGCGTGTTGTAAACTTTTTTGCAAAATTTTAAATTTTTCTAAATAATCATTTAAATATCCAATCCGAGTTTATTTATTAATTTATTTATTAAACGACTTCGAAATCATTACTTTAATTCGAATTCACTATAAAATGTTTTAACTCGATATAATAACGTATACGATTTCTAATATAATAAATCTAAATTATGGATATTATCGTTATTCGTTAGAAATCCATTGTTTAAATGTAAGATTTCGCGTTACATTAATATAACTACGATATAATATTATAACGACTTTACGATAACGAATAGAATTAATATAATAAAGTATATAAAATATTCTAAAAAAAATAAGAGAATACGTATCAAAAATATAATATATCGCCTACGATACCATATATCGCTACAAAATATCATATACTATATATATAGACTATATATTATCCGGAGTACGTTCGTATATTAAAGTACTCGTATACGATATGGTAAAATATTCTATTCGTTAAAATACTCAATCTAAACACTTCGATATACGACTAACTACAACGATTTTTACCATTAATTTCGTTTACGACCATATCACGTAGAAAGCACCAGTTCTCGTCCGATCACTGAAGTTAAGCTACGTCGAGCGCGGTTAGTACTTGGATGGGAGACCGCCTGGTAATACCGCGTGTTGTAAACTTTTTTGCAAAATTTTAAATTTTTCTAAATAATCATTTAAATATCCAATCCGAGTTTATTTATTAATTTATTTATTAAACGACTTCGAAATCATTACTTTAATTCGAATTCACTATAAAATGTTTTAACTCGATATAATAACGTATACGATTTCTAATATAATAAATCTAAATTATGGATATTATCGTTATTCGTTAGAAATCCATTGTTTAAATGTAACATTTCGCGTTACATTAATATAACTACGATATAATATTATAACGACTTTACGATAACGAATAGAATTAATATAATAAAGTATATAAAATATTCTAAAAAAAATAAGAGAATACGTATCAAAAATATAATATATCGCCTACGATACCATATATCGCTACAAAATATCATATACTATATATATAGACTATATATTATCCGGAGTACGTTCGTATATTAAAGTACTCGTATACGATATGGTAAAATATTCTATTCGTTAAAATACTCAATCTAAACACTTCGATATACGACTAACTACAACGATTTTTACCATTAACTTCGTTTACGACCATATCACGTAGAAAGCACCAGTTCTCGTCCGATCACTGAAGTTAAGCTACGTCGAGCGCGGTTAGTACTTGGATGGGAGACCGCCTGGGAATACCGCGTGTTGTAAACTTTTTTGCAAAATTTTAAATTTTTCTAAATAATCATTTAAATATCCAATCCGAGTTTATTTATTAATTTATTTATTAAACGACTTCGAAATCATTACTTTAATTCGAATTCACTATAAATGTTTTAACTCGATATAATAACGTATACGATTTCTAATATAATATATCTAAATTATGGATATTATCGTTATTCGTTAGAAATCCATTGTTTAAATGTAAGATTTCGCGTTACATTAATATAACTACGATATAATATTATAACGACTTTACGATAACGAATAGAATTAATATAATAAAGTATATAAAATATTCTAAAAAAAATAAGAGAATACGTATCAAAAATATAATATATCGCCTACGATACCATATATCGCTACAAAATATCATATACTATATATATAGACTATATATTATCCGGAGTACGTTCGTATATTAAAGTACTCGTATACGATATGGTAAAATATTCTATTCGTTAAAATACTCAATCTAAACACTTCGATATACGACTAACTACAACGATTTTTACCATTAATTTCGTTTACGACCATATCACGTAGAAAGCACCAGTTCTCGTCCGATCACTGAAGTTAAGCTACGTCGAGCGCGGTTAGTACTTGGATGGGAGACCGCCTGGGAATACCGCGTGTTGTAAACTTTTTTGCAAAATTTTAAATTTTTCTAAATAATCATTTAAATATCCAATCCGAGTTTATTTATTAATTTATTTATTAAACGACTTCGAAATCATTACTTTAATTCGAATTCACTATAAAATGTTTTAACTCGATATAATAACGTATACGATTTCTAATATAATAAATCTAAATTATGGATATTATCGTTATTCGTTAGAAATCCATTGTTTAAATGTAAGATTTCGCGTTACATTAATATAACTACGATATAATATTATAACGACTTTACGATAACGAATAGAATTAATATAATAAAGTATATAAAATATTCTAAAAAAAATAAGAGAATACGTATCAAAAATATAATATATCGCCTACGATACCATATATCGCTACAAAATATCATATACTATATATATAGACTATATATTATCCGGAGTACGTTCGTATATTAAAGTACTCGTATACGATATGGTAAAATATTCTATTCGTTAAAATACTCAATCTAAACACTTCGATATACGACTAACTACAACGATTTTTAACATT
Source organism: Osedax frankpressi (assembly GCA_964035775.1). Lineage (NCBI taxonomy): Eukaryota > Metazoa > Annelida > Polychaeta > Sabellida > Siboglinidae > Osedax > Osedax frankpressi. The sequence continues at coordinate 365,599 of OZ038315.1, read as the reverse complement.
AACTTCGTTTACGACCATATCACGTAGAAAGCACCAGTTCTCGTCCGATCACTGAAGTTAAGCTACGTCGAGCGCGGTTAGTACTTGGATGGGAGACCGCCTGGGAATACCGCGTGTTGTAAACTTTTTTGCAAAATTTTAAATTTTTCTAAATAATCATTTAAATATCCAATCCGAGTTTATTTATTAATTTATTTATTAAACGACTTCGAAATCATTACTTTAATTCGAATTCACTATAAAATGTTTTAACTCGATATAATAACGTATACGATTTCTAATATAATAAATCTAAATTATGGATATTATCGTTATTCGTTAGAAATCCATTGTTTAAATGTAAGATTTCGCGTTACATTAATATAACTACGATATAATATTATAACGACTTTACGATAACGAATAGAATTAATATAATAAAGTATATAAAATATTCTACAAAAAATAAGAGAATACGTATCAAAAATATAATATATCGCCTACGATACCATATATCGCTACAAAATATCATATACTATATATATATAGACTATATATTATCCGGAGTACGTTCGTATATTAAAGTACTCGTATAGGATATGGTAAAATATTCTATTCGTTAAAATACTCAATCTAAACACTTCGATATACGACTAACTACAACGATTTTTACCATTAACTTCGTTTACGACCATATCACGTAGAAAGCACCAGTTCTCGTCCGATCACTGAAGTTAAGCTACGTCGAGCGCGGTTAGTACTTGGATGGGAGACCGCCTGGGAATACCGCGTGTTGTAAACTTTTTTGCAAAATTTTAAATTTTTCTAAATAATCATTTAAATATCCAATCCGAGTTTATTTATTAATTTATTTATTAAACGACTTCGAAATCATTACTTTAATTCGAATTCACTATAAATGTTTTAACTCGATATAATAACGTATACGATTTCTAATATAATAAATCTAAATTATGGATATTATCGTTATTCGTTAGAAATCCATTGTTTAAATGTAAGATTTCGCGTTACATTAATATAACTACGATATAATATTATAACGACTTTACGATAACGAATAGAATTAATATAATAAAGTATATAAAATATTCTAAAAAAAATAAGAGAATACGTATCAAAAATATAATATATCGCCTACGATACCATATATCGCTACAAAATATCATATACTATATATATAGACTATATATTATCCGGAGTACGTTCGTATATTAAAGTACTCGTATACGATATTGTAAAATATTCTATTCGTTAAAATACTCAATCTAAACACTTCGATATACGACTAACTACAACGATTTTTACCATTAATTTCGTTTACGACCATATCACGTAGAAAGCACCAGTTCTCGTCCGATCACTGAAGTTAAGCTACGTCGAGCGCGGTTAGTACTTGGATGGGAGACCGCCTGGGAATACCGCGTGTTGTAAACTTTTTTGCAAAATTTTAAATTTTTCTAAATAATCATTTAAATATCCAATCCGAGTTTATTTATTAATTTATTTATTAAACGACTTCGAAATCATTACTTTAATTCGAATTCACTATAAAATGTTTTAACTCGATATAATAACGTATACGATTTCTAATATAATAAATCTAAATTATGGATATTATCGTTATTCGTTAGAAATCCATTGTTTAAATGTAACATTTCGCGTTACATTAATATAACTACGATATAATATTATAACGACTTTACGATAACGAATAGAATTAATATAATAAAGTATATAAAATATTCTAAAAAAAATAAGAGAATACGTATCAAAAATATAATATATCGCCTACGATACCATATATCGCTACAAAATATCATATACTATATATATAGACTATATATTATCCGGAGTACGTTCGTATATTAAAGTACTCGTATACGATATGGTAAAATATTCTATTCGTTAAAATACTCAATCTAAACACTTCGATATACGACTAACTACAACGATTTTTACCATTAATTTCGTTTACGACCATATCACGTAGAAAGCACCAGTTCTCGTCCGATCACTGAAGTTAAGCTACGTCGAGCGCGGTTAGTACTTGGATGGGAGACCGCCTGGGAATACCGCGTGTTGTAAACTTTTTTGCAAAATTTTAAATTTTTCTAAATAATCATTTAAATATCCAATCCGAGTTTATTTATTAATTTATTTATTAAACGACTTCGAAATCATTACTTTAATTCGAATTCACTATAAAATGTTTTAACTCGATATAATAACGTATACGATTTCTAATATAATAAATCTAAATTATGGATATTATCGTTATTCGTTAGAAATCCATTGTTTAAATGTAAGATTTCGCGTTACATTAATATAACTACGATATAATATTATAACGACTTTACGATAACGAATAGAATTAATATAATAAAGTATATAAAATATTCTAAAAAAAATAAGAGAATACGTATCAAAAATATAATATATCGCCTACGATACCATATATCGCTACAAAATATCATATACTATATATATAGACTATATATTATCCGGAGTACGTTCGTATATTAAAGTACTCGTATACGATATGGTAAAATATTCTATTCGTTAAAATACTCAATCTAAACACTTCGATATACGACTAACTACAACGATTTTTACCATTAATTTCGTTTACGACCATATCACGTAGAAAGCACCAGTTCTCGTCCGATCACTGAAGTTAAGCTACGTCGAGCGCGGTTAGTACTTGGATGGGAGACCGCCTGGTAATACCGCGTGTTGTAAACTTTTTTGCAAAATTTTAAATTTTTCTAAATAATCATTTAAATATCCAATCCGAGTTTATTTATTAATTTATTTATTAAACGACTTCGAAATCATTACTTTAATTCGAATTCACTATAAAATGTTTTAACTCGATATAATAACGTATACGATTTCTAATATAATAAATCTAAATTATGGATATTATCGTTATTCGTTAGAAATCCATTGTTTAAATGTAACATTTCGCGTTACATTAATATAACTACGATATAATATTATAACGACTTTACGATAACGAATAGAATTAATATAATAAAGTATATAAAATATTCTAAAAAAAATAAGAGAATACGTATCAAAAATATAATATATCGCCTACGATACCATATATCGCTACAAAATATCATATACTATATATATAGACTATATATTATCCGGAGTACGTTCGTATATTAAAGTACTCGTATACGATATGGTAAAATATTCTATTCGTTAAAATACTCAATCTAAACACTTCGATATACGACTAACTACAACGATTTTTACCATTAACTTCGTTTACGACCATATCACGTAGAAAGCACCAGTTCTCGTCCGATCACTGAAGTTAAGCTACGTCGAGCGCGGTTAGTACTTGGATGGGAGACCGCCTGGGAATACCGCGTGTTGTAAACTTTTTTGCAAAATTTTAAATTTTTCTAAATAATCATTTAAATATCCAATCCGAGTTTATTTATTAATTTATTTATTAAACGACTTCGAAATCATTACTTTAATTCGAATTCACTATAAATGTTTTAACTCGATATAATAACGTATACGATTTCTAATATAATATATCTAAATTATGGATATTATCGTTATTCGTTAGAAATCCATTGTTTAAATGTAAGATTTCGCGTTACATTAATATAACTACGATATAATATTATAACGACTTTACGATAACGAATAGAATTAATATAATAAAGTATATAAAATATTCTAAAAAAAATAAGAGAATACGTATCAAAAATATAATATATCGCCTACGATACCATATATCGCTACAAAATATCATATACTATATATATAGACTATATATTATCCGGAGTACGTTCGTATATTAAAGTACTCGTATACGATATGGTAAAATATTCTATTCGTTAAAATACTCAATCTAAACACTTCGATATACGACTAACTACAACGATTTTTACCATTAATTTCGTTTACGACCATATCACGTAGAAAGCACCAGTTCTCGTCCGATCACTGAAGTTAAGCTACGTCGAGCGCGGTTAGTACTTGGATGGGAGACCGCCTGGGAATACCGCGTGTTGTAAACTTTTTTGCAAAATTTTAAATTTTTCTAAATAATCATTTAAATATCCAATCCGAGTTTATTTATTAATTTATTTATTAAACGACTTCGAAATCATTACTTTAATTCGAATTCACTATAAAATGTTTTAACTCGATATAATAACGTATACGATTTCTAATATAATAAATCTAAATTATGGATATTATCGTTATTCGTTAGAAATCCATTGTTTAAATGTAAGATTTCGCGTTACATTAATATAACTACGATATAATATTATAACGACTTTACGATAACGAATAGAATTAATATAATAAAGTATATAAAATATTCTAAAAAAAATAAGAGAATACGTATCAAAAATATAATATATCGCCTACGATACCATATATCGCTACAAAATATCATATACTATATATATAGACTATATATTATCCGGAGTACGTTCGTATATTAAAGTACTCGTATACGATATGGTAAAATATTCTATTCGTTAAAATACTCAATCTAAACACTTCGATATACGACTAACTACAACGATTTTTAACATTAACTTCGTTTACGACCATATCACGTAGAAAGCACCAGTTCTCGTCCGATCACTGAAGTTAAGCTACGTCGAGCGCGGTTAGTACTTGGATGGGAGACCGCCTGGGAATACCGCGTGTTGTAAACTTTTTTGCAAAATTTTAAATTTTTCTAAATAATCATTTAAATATCCAATCCGAGTTTATTTATTAATTTATTTATTAAACGACTTCGAAATCATTACTTTAATTCGAATTCACTATAAAATGTTTTAACTCGATATAATAACGTATACGATTTCTAATATAATAAATCTAAATTATGGATATTATCGTTATTCGTTAGAAATCCATTGTTTAAATGTAAGATTTCGCGTTACATTAATATAACTACGATATAATATTATAACGACTTTACGATAACGAATAGAATTAATATAATAAAGTATATAAAATATTCTACAAAAAATAAGAGAATACGTATCAAAAATATAATATATCGCCTACGATACCATATATCGCTACAAAATATCATATACTATATATATATAGACTATATATTATCCGGAGTACGTTCGTATATTAAAGTACTCGTATAGGATATGGTAAAATATTCTATTCGTTAAAATACTCAATCTAAACACTTCGATATACGACTAACTACAACGATTTTTACCATTAACTTCGTTTACGACCATATCACGTAGAAAGCACCAGTTCTCGTCCGATCACTGAAGTTAAGCTACGTCGAGCGCGGTTAGTACTTGGATGGGAGACCGCCTGGGAATACCGCGTGTTGTAAACTTTTTTGCAAAATTTTAAATTTTTCTAAATAATCATTTAAATATCCAATCCGAGTTTATTTATTAATTTATTTATTAAACGACTTCGAAATCATTACTTTAATTCGAATTCACTATAAATGTTTTAACTCGATATAATAACGTATACGATTTCTAATATAATAAATCTAAATTATGGATATTATCGTTATTCGTTAGAAATCCATTGTTTAAATGTAAGATTTCGCGTTACATTAATATAACTACGATATAATATTATAACGACTTTACGATAACGAATAGAATTAATATAATAAAGTATATAAAATATTCTAAAAAAAATAAGAGAATACGTATCAAAAATATAATATATCGCCTACGATACCATATATCGCTACAAAATATCATATACTATATATATAGACTATATATTATCCGGAGTACGTTCGTATATTAAAGTACTCGTATACGATATTGTAAAATATTCTATTCGTTAAAATACTCAATCTAAACACTTCGATATACGACTAACTACAACGATTTTTACCATTAATTTCGTTTACGACCATATCACGTAGAAAGCACCAGTTCTCGTCCGATCACTGAAGTTAAGCTACGTCGAGCGCGGTTAGTACTTGGATGGGAGACCGCCTGGGAATACCGCGTGTTGTAAACTTTTTTGCAAAATTTTAAATTTTTCTAAATAATCATTTAAATATCCAATCCGAGTTTATTTATTAATTTATTTATTAAACGACTTCGAAATCATTACTTTAATTCGAATTCACTATAAAATGTTTTAACTCGATTTAATAACGTATACGATTTCTAATATAATAAATCTAAATTATGGATATTATCGTTATTCGTTAGAAATCCATTGTTTAAATGTAACATTTCGCGTTACATTAATATAACTACGATATAATATTATAACGACTTTACGATAACGAATAGAATTAATATAATAAAGTATATAAAATATTCTAAAAAAAATAAGAGAATACGTATCAAAAATATAATATATCGCCTACGATACCATATATCGCTACAAAATATCATATACTATATATATAGACTATATATTATCCGGAGTACGTTCGTATATTAAAGTACTCGTATACGATATGGTAAAATATTCTATTCGTTAAAATACTCAATCTAAACACTTCGATATACGACTAATACAACGATTTTTACCATTAATTTCGTTTACGACCATATCACGTAGAAAGCACCAGTTCTCGTCCGATCACTGAAGTTAAGCTACGTCGAGCGCGGTTAGTACTTGGATGGTAGACCGCCTGGGAATACCGCGTGTTGTAAACTTTTTTGCAAAATTTTAAATTTTTCTAAATAATCATTTAAATATCCAATCCGAGTTTATTTATTAATTTATTTATTAAACGACTTCGAAATCATTACTTTAATTCGAATTCACTATAAATGTTTTAACTCGATATAATAACGTATACGATTTCTAATATAATATATCTAAATTATGGATATTATCGTTATTCGTTAGAAATCCATTGTTTAAATGTAAGATTTCGCGTTACATTAATATAACTACGATATAATATTATAACGACTTTACGATAACGAATAGAATTAATATAATAAAGTATATAAAATATTCTAAAAAAAATAAGAGAATACGTATCAAAAATATAATATATCGCCTACGATACCATATATCGCTACAAAATATCATATACTATATATATAGACTATATATTATCCGGAGTACGTTCGTATATTAAAGTACTCGTATACGATATGGTAAAATATTCTATTCGTTAAAATACTCAATCTAAACACTTCGATATACGACTAACTACAACGATTTTTACCATTAATTTCGTTTACGACCATATCACGTAGAAAGCACCAGTTCTCGTCCGATCACTGAAGTTAAGCTACGTCGAGCGCGGTTAGTACTTGGATGGGAGACCGCCTGGGAATACCGCGTGTTGTAAACTTTTTTGCAAAATTTTAAATTTTTCTAAATAATCATTTAAATATCCAATCCGAGTTTATTTATTAATTTATTTATTAAACGACTTCGAAATCATTACTTTAATTCGAATTCACTATAAATGTTTTAACTCGATATAATAACGTATACGATTTCTAATATAATAAATCTAAATTATGGATATTATCGTTATTCGTTAGAAATCCATTGTTTAAATGTAAGATTTCGCGTTACATTAATATAACTACGATATAATATTATAACGACTTTACGATAACGAATAGAATTAATATAATAAAGTATATAAAATATTCTAAAAAAAATAAGAGAATACGTATCAAAAATATAATATATCGCCTACGATACCATATATCGCTACAAAATATCATATACTATATATATAGACTATATATTATCCGGAGTACGTTCGTATATTAAAGTACTCGTATACGATATGGTAAAATATTCTATTCGTTAAAATACTCAATCTAAACACTTCGATATACGACTAACTACAACGATTTTTACCATTAATTTCGTTTACGACCATATCACGTAGAAAGCACCAGTTCTCGTCCGATCACTGAAGTTAAGCTACGTCGAGCGCGGTTAGTACTTGGATGGGAGACCGCCTGGGAATACCGCGTGTTGTAAACTTTTTTGCAAAATTTTAAATTTTTCTAAATAATCATTTAAATATCCAATCCGAGTTTATTTATTAATTTATTTATTAAACGACTTCGAAATCATTACTTTAATTCGAATTCACTATAAAATGTTTTAACTCGATATAATAACGTATACGATTTCTAATATAATAAATCTAAATTATGGATATTATCGTTATTCGTTAGAAATCCATTGTTTAAATGTAACATTTCGCGTTACATTAATATAACTACGATATAATATTATAACGACTTTACGATAACGAATAGAATTAATATAATAAAGTATATAAAATATTCTAAAAAAAATAAGAGAATACGTATCAAAAATATAATATATCGCCTACGATACCATATATCGCTACAAAATATCATATACTATATATATAGACTATATATTATCCGGAGTACGTTCGTATATTAAAGTACTCGTATACGATATGGTAAAATATTCTATTCGTTAAAATACTCAATCTAAACACTTCGATATACGACTAACTACAACGATTTTTACCATTAATTTCGTTTACGACCATATCACGTAGAAAGCACCAGTTCTCATCCGATCACTGAAGTTAAGCTACGTCGAGCGCGGTTAGTACTTGGATGGGAGACCGCCTGGGAATACCGCGTGTTGTAAACTTTTTTGCAAAATTTTAAATTTTTCTAAATAATCATTTAAATATCCAATCCGAGTTTATTTATTAATTTATTTATTAAACGACTTCGAAATCATTACTTTAATTCGAATTCACTATAAAATGTTTTAACTCGATATAATAACGTATACGATTTCTAATATAATAAATCTAAATTATGGATATTATCGTTATTCGTTAGAAATCCATTGTTTAAATGTAAGATTTCGCGTTACATTAATATAACTACGATATAATATTATAACGACTTTACGATAACGAATAGAATTAATATAATAAAGTATATAAAATATTCTAAAAAAAATAAGAGAATACGTATCAAAAATATAATATATCGCCTACGATACCATATATCGCTACAAAATATCATATACTATATATATAGACTATATATTATCCGGAGTACGTTCGTATATTAAAGTACTCGTATACGATATGGTAAAATATTCTATTCGTTAAAATACTCAATCTAAACACTTCGATATACGACTAACTACAACGATTTTTACCATTAACTTCGTTTACGACCATATCACGTAGAAAGCACCAGTTCTCGTCCGATCACTGAAGTTAAGCTACGTCGAGCGCGGTTAGTACTTGGATGGGAGACCGCCTGGGAATACCGCGTGTTGTAAACTTTTTTGCAAAATTTTAAATTTTTCTAAATAATCATTTAAATATCCAATCCGAGTTTATTTATTAATTTATTTATTAAACGACTTCGAAATCATTACTTTAATTCGAATTCACTATAAATGTTTTAACTCGATATAATAACGTATACGATTTCTAATATAATAAATCTAAATTATGGATATTATCGTTATTCGTTAGAAATCCATTGTTTAAATGTAAGATTTCGCGTTACATTAATATAACTACGATATAATATTATAACGACTTTACGATAACGAATAGAATTAATATAATAAAGTATATAAAATATTCTAAAAAAAATAAGAGAATACGTATCAAAAATATAATATATCGCCTACGATACCATATATCGCTACAAAATATCATATACTATATATATAGACTATATATTATCCGGAGTACGTTCGTATATTAAAGTACTCGTATACGATATGGTAAAATATTCTATTCGTTAAAATACTCAATCTAAACACTTCGATATACGACTAACTACAACGATTTTTACCATTAACTTCGTTTACGACCATATCACGTAGAAAGCACCAGTTCTCGTCCGATCACTGAAGTTAAGCTACGTCGAGCGCGGTTAGTACTTGGATGGGAGACCGCCTGGGAATACCGCGTGTTGTAAACTTTTTTGCAAAATTTTAAATTTTTCTAAATAATCATTTAAATATCCAATCCGAGTTTATTTATTAATTTATTTATTAAACGACTTCGAAATCATTACTTTAATTCGAATTCACTATAAATGTTTTAACTCGATATAATAACGTATACGATTTCTAATATAATATATCTAAATTATGGATATTATCGTTATTCGTTAGAAATCCATTGTTTAAATGTAAGATTTCGCGTTACATTAATATAACTACGATATAATATTATAACGACTTTACGATAACGAATAGAATTAATATAATAAAGTATATAAAATATTCTAAAAAAAATAAGAGAATACGTATCAAAAATATAATATATCGCCTACGATACCATATATCGCTACAAAATATCATATACTATATATATAGACTATATATTATCCGGAGTACGTTCGTATATTAAAGTACTCGTATACGATATGGTAAAATATTCTATTCGTTAAAATACTCAATCTAAACACTTCGATATACGACTAACTACAACGATTTTTACCATTAATTTCGTTTACGACCATATCACGTAGAAAGCACCAGTTCTCGTCCGATCACTGAAGTTAAGCTACGTCGAGCGCGGTTAGTACTTGGATGGGAGACCGCCTGGGAATACCGCGTGTTGTAAACTTTTTTGCAAAATTTTAAATTTTTCTAAATAATCATTTAAATATCCAATCCGAGTTTATTTATTAATTTATTTATTAAACGACTTCGAAATCATTACTTTAATTCGAATTCACTATAAAATGTTTTAACTCGATATAATAACGTATACGATTTCTAATATAATAAATCTAAATTATGGATATTATCGTTATTCGTTAGAAATCCATTGTTTAAATGTAAGATTTCGCGTTACATTAATATAACTACGATATAATAGTATAACGACTTTACGATAACGAATAGAATTAATATAATAAAGTATATAAAATATTCTAAAAAAAATAAGAGAATACGTATCAAAAATATAATATATCGCCTACGATACCATATATCGCTACAAAATATCATATACTATATATATAGACTATATATTATCCGGAGTACGTTTGTATATTAAAGTACTCGTATACGATATGGTAAAATATTCTATTCGTTAAAATACTCAATCTAAACACTTCGATATACGACTAACTACAACGATTTTTACCATTAATTTCGTTTACGACCATATCACGTAGAAAGCACCAGTTCTCGTCCGATCACTGAAGTTAAGCTACGTCGAGCGTGGTTAGTACTTGGATGGGAGACCGCCTGGGAATACCGCGTGTTGTAAACTTTTTTGCAAAATTTTAAATTTTTCTAAATAATCATTTAAATATCCAATCCGAGTTTATTTATTAATTTATTTATTAAACGACTTCGAAATCATTACTTTAATTCGAATTCACTATAAAATGTTTTAACTCGATATAATAACGTATACGATTTCTAATATAATAAATCTAAATTATGGATATTATCGTTATTCGTTAGAAATCCATTGTTTAAATGTAAGATTTCGCGTTACATTAATATAACTACGATATAATATTATAACGACTTTACGATAACGAATAGAATTAATATAATAAAGTATATAAAATATTCTAAAAAAAATAAGAGAATACGTATCAAAAATATAATATATCGCCTACGATACCATATATCGCTACAAAATATCATATACTATATATATAGACTATATATTATCCGGAGTACGTTCGTATATTAAAGTACTCGTATACGATATGGTAAAATATTCTATTCGTTAAAATACTCAATCTAAACACTTCGATATACGACTAACTACAACGATTTTTACCATTAACTTCGTTTACGACCATATCACGTAGAAAGCACCAGTTCTCGTCCGATCACTGAAGTTAAGCTACGTCGAGCGCGGTTAGTACTTGGATGGGAGACCGCCTGGGAATACCGCGTGTTGTAAACTTTTTTGCAAAATTTTAAATTTTTCTAAATAATCATTTAAATATCCAATCCGAGTTTATTTATTAATTTATTTATTAAACGACTTCGAAATCATTACTTTAATTCGAATTCACTATAAAATGTTTTAACTCGATATAATAACGTATACGATTTCTAATATAATAAATCTAAATTATGGATATTATCGTTATTCGTTAGAAATCCATTGTTTAAATGTAACATTTCGCGTTACATTAATATAACTACGATATAATATTATAACGACTTTACGATAACGAATAGAATTAATATAATAAAGTATATAAAATATTCTAAAAAAAATAAGAGAATACGTATCAAAAATATAATATATCGCCTACGATACCATATATCGCTACAAAATATCATATACTATATATATAGACTATATATTATCCGGAGTACGTTCGTATATTAAAGTACTCGTATACGATATGGTAAAATATTCTATTCGTTAAAATACTCAATCTAAACACTTCGATATACGACTAACTACAACGATTTTTACCATTAATTTCGTTTACGACCATATCACGTAGAAAGCACCAGTTCTCGTCCGATCACTGAAGTTAAGCTACGTCGAGCGCGGTTAGTACTTGGATGGGAGACCGCCTGGGAATACCGCGTGTTGTAAACTTTTTTGCAAAATTTTAAATTTTTCTAAATAATCATTTAAATATCCAATCCGAGTTTATTTATTAATTTATTTATTAAACGACTTCGAAATCATTACTTTAATTCGAATTCACTATAAAATGTTTTAACTCGATATAATAACGTATACGATTTCTAATATAATAAATCTAAATTATGGATATTATCGTTATTCGTTAGAAATCCATTGTTTAAATGTAAGATTTCGCGTTACATTAATATAACTACGATATAATATTATAACGACTTTACGATAACGAATAGAATTAATATAATAAAGTATATAAAATATTCTAAAAAAAATAAGAGAATACGTATCAAAAATATAATATATCGCCTACGATACCATATATCGCTACAAAATATCATATACTATATATATATATAGAATATATATTATCCGGAGTACGTTCGTATATTAAAGTACTCGTATACGATATGGTAAAATATTCTATTCGTTAAAATACTCAATCTAAACACTTCGATATACGACTAACTACAACGATTTTTACCATTAATTTCGTTTACGACCATATCACGTAGAAAGCACCAGTTCTCGTCCGATCACTGAAGTTAAGCTACGTCGAGCGCGGTTAGTACTTGGATGGGAGACCGCCTGGGAATACCGCGTGTTGTAAACTTTTTTGCAAAATTTTAAATTTTTCTAAATAATCATTTAAATATCCAATCCGAGTTTATTTATTAATTTATTTATTAAACGACTTCGAAATCATTACTTTAATTCGAATTCACTATAAAATGTTTTAACTCGATATAATAACGTATACGATTTCTAATATAATAAATCTAAATTATGGATATTATCGTTATTCGTTAGAAATCCATTGTTTAAATGTAACATTTCGCGTTACATTAATATAACTACGATATAATATTATAACGACTTTACGATAACGAATAGAATTAATATAATAAAGTATATAAAATATTCTAAAAAAAATAAGAGAATACGTATCAAAAATATAATATATCGCCTACGATACCATATATCGCTACAAAATATCATATACTATATATATAGACTATATATTATCCGGAGTACGTTCGTATATTAAAGTACTCGTATACGATATGGTAAAATATTCTATTCGTTAAAATACTCAATCTAAACACTTCGATATACGACTAACTACAACGATTTTTACCATTAACTTCGTTTACGACCATATCACGTAGAAATCACCAGTTCTCGTCCGATCACTGAAGTTAAGCTACGTCGAGCGCTGTTAGTACTTGGATGGGAGACCGCCTGGGAATACCGCGTGTTGTAAACTTTTTTGCAAAATTTTAAATTTTTCTAAATAATCATTTAAATATCCAATCCGAGTTTATTTATTAATTTATTTATTAAACGACTTCGAAATCATTACTTTAATTCGAATTCACTATAAAATGTTTTAACTCGATATAATAACGTATACGATTTCTAATATAATAAATCTAAATTATGGATATTATCGTTATTCGTTAGAAATCCATTGTTTAAATGTAAGATTTCGCGTTACATTAATATAACTACGATATAATATTATAACGACTTTACGATAACGAATAGAATTAATATAATAAAGTATATAAAATATTCTAAAAAAAATAAGAGAATACGTATCAAAAATATAATATATCGCCTACGATACCATATATCGCTACAAAATATCATATACTATATATAGACTATATATTATCCGGAGTACGTTCGTATATTAAAGTACTCGTATACGATATGGTAAAATATTCTATTCGTTAAAATACTCAATCTAAACACTTCGATATACGACTAACTACAACGATTTTTACCATTAACTTCGTTTACGACCATATCACGTAGAAAGCACCAGTTCTCGTCCGATCACTGAAGTTAAGCTACGTCGAGCGCGGTTAGTACTTGTATGGGAGACCGCCTGGGAATACCGCGTGTTGTAAACTTTTTTGCAAAATTTTAATTTTTCTAAATAATCATTTAAATATCCGAGTTTATTTATTAATTTATTTATTAAACGACTTCGAAATCATTACTTTAATTCGAATTCACTATAAATGTTTTAACTCGATATAATAACGTATACGATTTCTAATATAATAAATCTAAATTATGGATATTATCGTTATTCGTTAGAAATCCATTGTTTAAATGTAAGATTTCGCGTTACATTAATATAACTACGATATAATATTATAACGACTTTACGATAACGAATAGAATTAATATAATAAAGTATATAAAATATTCTAAAAAAAATAAGAGAATACGTATCAAAAATATAATATATCGCCTACGATACCATATATCGCTACAAAATATCATATACTATATATATAGACTATATATTATCCGGAGTACGTTCGTATATTAAAGTACTCGTATACGATATGGTAAAATATTCTATTCGTTAAAATACTCAATCTAAACACTTCGATATACGACTAACTACAACGATTTTTACCATTAACTTCGTTTACGGCCATATCACGTAGAAAGCACCAGTTCTCGTCCGATCACTGAAGTTAAGCTACGTCGAGCGCGGTTAGTACTTGGATGGGAGACCGCCTGGGAATACCGCGTGTTGTAAACTTTTTTGCAAAATTTTAATTTTTCTAAATAATCATTTAAATATCCAATCCGAGTTTATTTATTAATTTATTTATTAAACGACTTCGAAATCATTACTTTAATTCGAATTCACTATAAATGTTTTAACTCGATATAATAACGTATACGATTTCTAATATAATAAATCTAAATTATGGATATTATCGTTATTCGTTAGAAATCCATTGTTTAAATGTAAGATTTCGCGTTACATTAATATAACTACGATATAATATTATAACGACTTTACGATAACGAATAGAATTAATATAATAAAGTATATAAAATATTCTAAAAAAAATAAGAGAATACGTATCAAAAATATAATATATCGCCTACGATACCATATATCGCTACAAAATATCATATACTATATATATAGACTATATATTATCCGGAGTACGTTCGTATATTAAAGTACTCGTATACGATATGGTAAAATATTCTATTCGTTAAAATACTCAATCTAAACACTTCGATATACGACTAACTACAACGATTTTTACCATTAACTTCGTTTACGACCATATCACGTAGAAAGCACCAGTTCTCGTCCGATCACTGAAGTTAAGCTACGTCGAGCGCGGTTAGTACTTGGATGGGAGACCGCCTGGGAATACCGCGTGTTGTAAACTTTTTTGCAAAATTTTAAATTTTTCTAAATAATCATTTAAATATCCAATCCGAGTTTATTTATTAATTTATTTATTAAACGACTTCGAAATCATTACTTTAATTCGAATTCACTATAAAATGTTTTAACTCGATATAATAACGTATACGATTTCTAATATAATAAATCTAAATTATGGATATTATCGTTATTCGTTAGAAATCCATTGTTTAAATGTAACATTTCGCGTTACATTAATATAACTACGATATAATATTATAACGACTTTACGATAACGAATAGAATTAATATAATAAAGTATATAAAATATTCTAAAAAAAATAAGAGAATACGTATCAAAAATATAATATATCGCCTACGATACCATATATCGCGACAAAATATCATATACTATATATATAGACTATATATTATCCGGAGTACGTTCGTATATTAAAGTACTCGTATACGATATGGTAAAATATTCTATTCGTTAAAATACTCAATCTAAACACTTCGATATACGACTAACTACAACGATTTTTACCATTAACTTCGTTTACGACCATATCACGTAGAAAGCACCAGTTCTCGTCCGATCACTGAAGTTAAGCTACGTCGAGCGCGGTTAGTACTTGGATGGGAGACCGCCTGGGAATACCGCGTGTTGTAAACTTTTTTGCAAAATTTTAAATTTTTCTAAATAATCATTTAAATATCCAATCCGAGTTTATTTATTAATTTATTTATTAAACGACTTCGAAATCATTACTTTAATTCGAATTCACTATAAAATGTTTTAACTCGATATAATAACGTATACGATTTCTAATATAATAAATCTAAATTATGGATATTATCGTTATTCGTTAGAAATCCATTGTTTAAATGTAAGATTTCGCGTTACATTAATATAACTACGATATAATATTATAACGACTTTACGATAACGAATAGAATTAATATAATAAATTATATAAAATATTCTAAAAAAAATAAGAGAATACGTATCAAAAATATAATATATCGCCTACGATACCATATATCGCTACAAAATATCATATACTATATATATATAGACTATATATTATCCGGGGTACGTTCGTATATTAAAGTACTCGTATACGATATGGTAAAATATTCTATTCGTTAAAATACTCAATCTAAACACTTCGATATACGACTAACTACAACGATTTTTACCATTAACTTCGTTTACGACCATATCACGTAGAAAGCACCAGTTCTCGTCCGATCACTGAAGTTAAGCTACGTCGAGCGCGGTTAGTACTTGGATGGGAGACCGCCTGGGAATACCGCGTGTTGTAAACTTTTTTGCAAAATTTTAAATTTTTCTAAATAATCATTTAAATATCCAATCCGAGTTTATTTATTAATTTATTTATTAAACGACTTCGAAATCATTACTTTAATTCGAATTCACTATAAATGTTTTAACTCGATATAATAACGTATACGATTTCTAATATAATAAATCTAAATTATGGATATTATCGTTATTCGTTAGAAATCCATTGTTTAAATGTAAGATTTCGCGTTACATTAATATAACTACGATATAATATTATAACGACTTTACGATAACGAATAGAATTAATATAATAAAGTATATAAAATATTCTAAAAAAAATAAGAGAATACGTATCAAAAATATAATATATCGCCTACGATACCATATATCGCTACAAAATATCATATACTATATATATAGACTATATATTATCCGGAGTACGTTCGTATATTAAAGTACTCGTATACGATATGGTAAAATATTCTATTCGTTAAAATACTCAATCTAAACACTTCGATATACGACTAACTACAACGATTTTTACCATTAACTTCGTTTACGACCATATCACGTAGAAAGCACCAGTTCTCGTCCGATCACTGAAGTTAAGCTACGTCGAGCGCGGTTAGTACTTGGATGGGAGACCGCCTGGGAATACCGCGTGTTGTAAACTTTTTTGCAAAATTTTAAATTTTTCTAAATAATCATTTAAATATCCAATCCGAGTTTATTTATTAATTTATTTATTAAACGACTTCGAAATCATTACTTTAATTCGAATTCACTATAAAATGTTTTAACTCGATATAATAACGTATACGATTTCTAATATAATAAATCTAAATTATGGATATTATCGTTATTCGTTAGAAATCCATTGTTTAAATGTAAGATTTCGCGTTACATTAATATAACTACGATATAATATTATAACGACTTTACGATAACGAATAGAATTAATATAATAAAGTATATAAAATATTCTAAAAAAAATAAGAGAATACGTATCAAAAATATAATATATCGCCTACGATACCATATATCGCTACAAAATATCATATACTATATATATAGACTATATATTATCCGGAGTACGTTCGTATATTAAAGTACTCGTATACGATATGGTAAAATATTCTATTCGTTAAAATACTCAATCTAAACACTTCGATATACGACTAACTACAACGATTTTTACCATTAATTTCGTTTACGACCATATCACGTAGAAAGCACCAGTTCTCGTCCGATCACTGAAGTTAAGCTACGTCGAGCGCGGTTAGTACTTGGATGGGAGACCGCCTGGGAATACCGCGTGTTGTAAACTTTTTTGCAAAATTTTAAATTTTTCTAAATAATCATTTAAATATCCAATCCGAGTTTATTTATTAATTTATTTATTAAACGACTTCGAAATCATTACTTTAATTCGAATTCACTATAAAATGTTTTAACTCGATATAATAACGTATACGATTTCTAATATAATAAATCTAAATTATGGATATTATCGTTATTCGTTAGAAATCCATTGTTTAAATGTAACATTTCGCGTTACATTAATATAACTACGATATAATATTATAACGACTTTACGATAACGAATAGAATTAATATAATAAAGTATATAAAATATTCTAAAAAAAATAAGAGAATACGTATCAAAAATATAATATATCGCCTACGATACCATATATCGCTACAAAATATCATATACTATATATATAGACTATATATTATCCGGAGTACGTTCGTATATTAAAGTACTCGTATACGATATGGTAAAATATTCTATTCGTTAAAATACTCAATCTAAACACTTCGATATACGACTAACTACAACGATTTTTACCATTAACTTCGTTTACGACCATATCACGTAGAAAGCACCAGTTCTCGTCCGATCACTGAAGTTAAGCTACGTCGAGCGCGGTTAGTACTTGGATGGGAGACCGCCTGGGAATACCGCGTGTTGTAAACTTTTTTGCAAAATTTTAAATTTTTCTAAATAATCATTTAAATATCCAATCCGAGTTTATTTATTAATTTATTTATTAAACGACTTCGAAATCATTACTTTAATTCGAATTCACTATAAAATGTTTTAACTCGATATAATAACGTATACGATTTCTAATATAATAAATCTAAATTATGGATATTATCGTTATTCGTTAGAAATCCATTGTTTAAATGTAACATTTCGCGTTACATTAATATAACTACGATATAATATTATAACGACTTTACGATAACGAATAGAATTAATATAATAAAGTATATAAAATATTCTAAAAAAAATAAGAGAATACGTATCAAAAATATAATATATCGCCTACGATACCATATATCGCTACAAAATATCATATACTATATATATAGACTATATATTATCCGGAGTACGTTCGTATATTAAAGTACTCGTATACGATATGGTAAAATATTCTATTCGTTAAAATACTCAATCTAAACACTTCGATATACGACTAACTACAACGATTTTTACCATTAATTTCGTTTACGACCATATCACGTAGAAAGCACCAGTTCTCGTCCGATCACTGAAGTTAAGCTACGTCGAGCGCGGTTAGTACTTGGATGGGAGACCGCCTGGGAATACCGCGTGTTGTAAACTTTTTTGCAAAATTTTAAATTTTTCTAAATAATCATTTAAATATCCAATCCGAGTTTATTTATTAATTTATTTATTAAACGACTTCGAAATCATTACTTTAATTCGAATTCACTATAAAATGTTTTAACTCGATATAATAACGTATACGATTTCTAATATAATAAATCTAAATTATGGATATTATCGTTATTCGTTAGAAATCCATTGTTTAAATGTAAGATTTCGCGTTACATTAATATAACTACGATATAATATTATAACGACTTTACGATAACGAATAGAATTAATATAATAAAGTATATAAAATATTCTAAAAAAAATAAGAGAATACGTATCAAAAATATAATATATCGCCTACGATACCATATATCGCTACAAAATATCATATACTATATATATAGACTATATATTATCCGGAGTACGTTCGTATATTAAAGTACTCGTATACGATATGGTAAAATATTCTATTCGTTAAAATACTCAATCTAAACACTTCGATATACGACTAACTACAACGATTTTTACCATTAACTTCGTTTACGACCATATCACGTAGAAAGCACCAGTTCTCGTCCGATCACTGAAGTTAAGCTACGTCGAGCGCGGTTAGTACTTGGATGGGAGACCGCCTGGGAATACCGCGTGTTGTAAACTTTTTTGCAAAATTTTAAATTTTTCTAAATAATCATTTAAATATCCAATCCGAGTTTATTTATTAATTTATTTATTAAACGACTTCGAAATCATTACTTTAATTCGAATTCACTATAAAATGTTTTAACTCGATATAATAACGTATACGATTTCTAATATAATAAATCTAAATTATGGATATTATCGTTATTCGTTAGAAATCCATTGTTTAAATGTAACATTTCGCGTTACATTAATATAACTACGATATAATATTATAACGACTTTACGATAACGAATAGAATTAATATAATAAAGTATATAAAATATTCTAAAAAAAATAAGAGAATACGTATCAAAAATATAATATATCGCCTACGATACCATATATCGCTACAAAATATCATATACTATATATATAGACTATATATTATCCGGAGTACGTTCGTATATTAAAGTACTCGTATACGATATGGTAAAATATTCTATTCGTTAAAATACTCAATCTAAACACTTCGATATACGACTAACTACAACGATTTTTACCATTAATTTCGTTTACGACCATATCACGTAGAAAGCACCAGTTCTCGTCCGATCACTGAAGTTAAGCTACGTCGAGCGCGGTTAGTACTTGGATGGGAGACCGCCTGGGAATACCGCGTGTTGTAAACTTTTTTGCAAAATTTTAAATTTTTCTAAATAATCATTTAAATATCCAATCCGAGTTTATTTATTAATTTATTTATTAAACGACTTCGAAATCATTACTTTAATTCGAATTCACTATAAAATGTTTTAACTCGATATAATAACGTATACGATTTCTAATATAATAAATCTAAATTATGGATATTATCGTTATTCGTTAGAAATCCATTGTTTAAATGTAAGATTTCGCGTTACATTAATATAACTACGATATAATATTATAACGACTTTACGATAACGAATAGAATTAATATAATAAAGTATATAAAATATTCTAAAAAAAATAAGAGAATACGTATCAAAAATATAATATATCGCCTACGATACCATATATCGCTACAAAATATCATATACTATATATATAGACTATATATTATCCGGAGTACGTTCGTATATTAAAGTACTCGTATACGATATGGTAAAATATTCTATTCGTTAAAATACTCAATCTAAACACTTCGATATACGACTAACTACAACGATTTTTACCATTAACTTCGTTTACGACCATATCACGTAGAAAGCACCAGTTCTCGTCCGATCACTGAAGTTAAGCTACGTCGAGCGCGGTTAGTACTTGGATGGGAGACCGCCTGGGAATACCGCGTGTTGTAAACTTTTTTGCAAAATTTTAAATTTTTCTAAATAATCATTTAAATATCCAATCCGAGTTTATTTATTAATTTATTTATTAAACGACTTCGAAATCATTACTTTAATTCGAATTCACTATAAAATGTTTTAACTCGATATAATAACGTATACGATTTCTAATATAATAAATCTAAATTATGGATATTATCGTTATTCGTTAGAAATCCATTGTTTAAATGTAAGATTTCGCGTTACATTAATATAACTACGATATAATATTATAACGACTTTACGATAACGAATAGAATTAATATAATAAAGTATATAAAATATTCTACAAAAAATAAGAGAATACGTATCAAAAATATAATATATCGCCTACGATACCATATATCGCTACAAAATATCATATACTATATATATATAGACTATATATTATCCGGAGTACGTTCGTATATTAAAGTACTCGTATACGATATGGTAAAATATTCTATTCGTTAAAATACTCAATCTAAACACTTCGATATACGACTAACTACAACGATTTTTACCATTAACTTCGTTTACGACCATATCACGTAGAAAGCACCAGTTCTCGTCCGATCACTGAAGTTAAGCTACGTCGAGCGCGGTTAGTACTTGGATGGGAGACCGCCTGGGAATACCGCGTGTTGTAAACTTTTTTGCAAAATTTTAAATTTTTCTAAATAATCATTTAAATATCCAATCCGAGTTTATTTATTAATTTATTTATTAAACGACTTCGAAATCATTACTTTAATTCGAATTCACTATAAATGTTTTAACTCGATATAATAACGTATACGATTTCTAATATAATAAATCTAAATTATGGATATTATCGTTATTCGTTAGAAATCCATTGTTTAAATGTAAGATTTCGCGTTACATTAATATAACTACGATATAATATTATAACGACTTTACGATAACGAATAGAATTAATATAATAAAGTATATAAAATATTCTAAAAAAAATAAGAGAATACGTATCAAAAATATAATATATCGCCTACGATACCATATATCGCTACAAAATATCATATACTATATATATAGACTATATATTATCCGGAGTACGTTCGTATATTAAAGTACTCGTATACGATATGGTAAAATATTCTATTCGTTAAAATACTCAATCTAAACACTTCGATATACGACTAACTACAACGATTTTTACCATTAATTTCGTTTACGACCATATCACGTAGAAAGCACCAGTTCTCGTCCGATCACTGAAGTTAAGCTACGTCGAGCGCGGTTAGTACTTGGATGGGAGACCGCCTGGGAATACCGCGTGTTGTAAACTTTTTTGCAAAATTTTAAATTTTTCTAAATAATCATTTAAATATCCAATCCGAGTTTATTTATTAATTTATTTATTAAACGACTTCGAAATCATTACTTTAATTCGAATTCACTATAAAATGTTTTAACTCGATATAATAACGTATACGATTTCTAATATAATAAATCTAAATTATGGATATTATCGTTATTCGTTAGAAATCCATTGTTTAAATGTAACATTTCGCGTTACATTAATATAACTACGATATAATATTATAACGACTTTACGATAACGAATAGAATTAATATAATAAAGTATATAAAATATTCTAAAAAAAATAAGAGAATACGTATCAAAAATATAATATATCGCCTACGATACCATATATCGCTACAAAATATCATATACTATATATATAGACTATATATTATCCGGAGTACGTTCGTATATTAAAGTACTCGTATACGATATGGTAAAATATTCTATTCGTTAAAATACTCAATCTAAACACTTCGATATACGACTAACTACAACGATTTTTACCATTAATTTCGTTTACGACCATATCACGTAGAAAGCACCAGTTCTCGTCCGATCACTGAAGTTAAGCTACGTCGAGCGCGGTTAGTACTTGGATGGGAGACCGCCTGGGAATACCGCGTGTTGTAAACTTTTTTGCAAAATTTTAAATTTTTCTAAATAATCATTTAAATATCCAATCCGAGTTTATTTATTAATTTATTTATTAAACGACTTCGAAATCATTACTTTAATTCGAATTCACTATAAAATGTTTTAACTCGATATAATAACGTATACGATTTCTAATATAATAAATCTAAATTATGGATATTATCGTTATTCGTTAGAAATCCATTGTTTAAATGTAAGATTTCGCGTTACATTAATATAACTACGATATAATATTATAACGACTTTACGATAACGAATAGAATTAATATAATAAAGTATATAAAATATTCTAAAAAAAATAAGAGAATACGTATCAAAAATATAATATATCGCCTACGATACCATATATCGCTACAAAATATCATATACTATATATATAGACTATATATTATCCGGAGTACGTTCGTATATTAAAGTACTCGTATACGATATGGTAAAATATTCTATTCGTTAAAATACTCAATCTAAACACTTCGATATACGACTAACTACAACGATTTTTACCATTAACTTCGTTTACGACCATATCACGTAGAAAGCACCAGTTCTCGTCCGATCACTGAAGTTAAGCTACGTCGAGCGCGGTTAGTACTTGGATGGGAGACCGCCTGGGAATACCGCGTGTTGTAAACTTTTTTGCAAAATTTTAAATTTTTCTAAATAATCATTTAAATATCCAATCCGAGTTTATTTATTAATTTATTTATTAAACGACTTCGAAATCATTACTTTAATTCGAATTCACTATAAAATGTTTTAACTCGATATAATAACGTATACGATTTCTAATATAATAAATCTAAATTATGGATATTATCGTTATTCGTTAGAAATCCATTGTTTAAATGTAAGATTTCGCGTTACATTAATATAACTACGATATAATATTATAACGACTTTACGATAACGAATAGAATTAATATAATAAAGTATATAAAATATTCTAAAAAAAATAAGAGAATACGTATCAAAAATATAATATATCGCCTACGATACCATATATCGCTACAAAATATCATATACTATATATATAGACTATATATTATCCGGAGTACGTTCGTATATTAAAGTACTCGTATACGATATGGTAAAATATTCTATTCGTTAAAATACTCAATCTAAACACTTCGATATACGACTAACTACAACGATTTTTACCATTAATTTCGTTTACGACCATATCACGTAGAAAGCACCAGTTCTCGTCCGATCACTGAAGTTAAGCTACGTCGAGCGCGGTTAGTACTTGGATGGGAGACCGCCTGGGAATACCGCGTGTTGTAAACTTTTTTGCAAAATTTTAAATTTTTCTAAATAATCATTTAAATATCCAATCCGAGTTTATTTATTAATTTATTTATTAAACGACTTCGAAATCATTACTTTAATTCGAATTCACTATAAAATGTTTTAACTCGATATAATAACGTATACGATTTCTAATATAATAAATCTAAATTATGGATATTATCGTTATTCGTTAGAAATCCATTGTTTAAATGTAACATTTCGCGTTACATTAATATAACTACGATATAATATTATAACGACTTTACGATAACGAATAGAATTAATATAATAAAGTATATAAAATATTCTAAAAAAAATAAGAGAATACGTATCAAAAATATAATATATCGCCTACGATACCATATATCGCTACAAAATATCATATACTATATATATAGACTATATATTATCCGGAGTACGTTCGTATATTAAAGTACTCGTATACGATATGGTAAAATATTCTATTCGTTAAAATACTCAATCTAAACACTTCGATATACGACTAACTACAACGATTTTTACCATTAATTTCGTTTACGACCATATCACGTAGAAAGCACCAGTTCTCGTCCGATCACTGAAGTTAAGCTACGTCGAGCGCGGTTAGTACTTGGATGGGAGACCGCCTGGGAATACCGCGTGTTGTAAACTTTTTTGCAAAATTTTAAATTTTTCTAAATAATCATTTAAATATCCAATCCGAGTTTATTTATTAATTTATTTATTAAACGACTTCGAAATCATTACTTTAATTCGAATTCACTATAAAATGTTTTAACTCGATATAATAACGTATACGATTTCTAATATAATAAATCTAAATTATGGATATTATCGTTATTCGTTAGAAATCCATTGTTTAAATGTAAGATTTCGCGTTACATTAATATAACTACGATATAATATTATAACGACTTTACGATAACGAATAGAATTAATATAATAAAGTATATAAAATATTCTAAAAAAAATAAGAGAATACGTATCAAAAATATAATATATCGCCTACGATACCATATATCGCTACAAAATATCATATACTATATATATAGACTATATATTATCCGGAGTACGTTCGTATATTAAAGTACTCGTATACGATATGGTAAAATATTCTATTCGTTAAAATACTCAATCTAAACACTTCGATATACGACTAACTACAACGATTTTTACCATTAACTTCGTTTACGACCATATCACGTAGAAAGCACCAGTTCTCGTCCGATCACTGAAGTTAAGCTACGTCGAGCGCGGTTAGTACTTGGATGGGAGACCGCCTGGGAATACCGCGTGTTGTAAACTTTTTTGCAAAATTTTAAATTTTTCTAAATAATCATTTAAATATCCAATCCGAGTTTATTTATTAATTTATTTATTAAACGACTTCGAAATCATTACTTTAATTCGAATTCACTATAAAATGTTTTAACTCGATATAATAACGTATACGATTTCTAATATAATAAATCTAAATTATGGATATTATCGTTATTCGTTAGAAATCCATTGTTTAAATGTAAGATTTCGCGTTACATTAATATAACTACGATATAATATTATAACGACTTTACGATAACGAATAGAATTAATATAATAAAGTATATAAAATATTCTACAAAAAATAAGAGAATACGTATCAAAAATATAATATATCGCCTACGATACCATATATCGCTACAAAATATCATATACTATATATATATAGACTATATATTATCCGGAGTACGTTCGTATATTAAAGTACTCGTATACGATATGGTAAAATATTCTATTCGTTAAAATACTCAATCTAAACACTTCGATATACGACTAACTACAACGATTTTTACCATTAACTTCGTTTACGACCATATCACGTAGAAAGCACCAGTTCTCGTCCGATCACTGAAGTTAAGCTACGTCGAGCGCGGTTAGTACTTGGATGGGAGACCGCCTGGGAATACCGCGTGTTGTAAACTTTTTTGCAAAATTTTAAATTTTTCTAAATAATCATTTAAATATCCAATCCGAGTTTATTTATTAATTTATTTATTAAACGACTTCGAAATCATTACTTTAATTCGAATTCACTATAAATGTTTTAACTCGATATAATAACGTATACGATTTCTAATATAATAAATCTAAATTATGGATATTATCGTTATTCGTTAGAAATCCATTGTTTAAATGTAAGATTTCGCGTTACATTAATATAACTACGATATAATATTATAACGACTTTACGATAACGAATAGAATTAATATAATAAAGTATATAAAATATTCTAAAAAAAATAAGAGAATACGTATCAAAAATATAATATATCGCCTACGATACCATATATCGCTACAAAATATCATATACTATATATATAGACTATATATTATCCGGAGTACGTTCGTATATTAAAGTACTCGTATACGATATGGTAAAATATTCTATTCGTTAAAATACTCAATCTAAACACTTCGATATACGACTAACTACAACGATTTTTACCATTAATTTCGTTTACGACCATATCACGTAGAAAGCACCAGTTCTCGTCCGATCACTGAAGTTAAGCTACGTCGAGCGCGGTTAGTACTTGGATGGGAGACCGCCTGGGAATACCGCGTGTTGTAAACTTTTTTGCAAAATTTTAAATTTTTCTAAATAATCATTTAAATATCCAATCCGAGTTTATTTATTAATTTATTTATTAAACGACTTCGAAATCATTACTTTAATTCGAATTCACTATAAAATGTTTTAACTCGATATAATAACGTATACGATTTCTAATATAATAAATCTAAATTATGGATATTATCGTTATTCGTTAGAAATCCATTGTTTAAATGTAAGATTTCGCGTTACATTAATATAACTACGATATAATATTATAACGACTTTACGATAACGAATAGAATTAATATAATAAAGTATATAAAATATTCTAAAAAAAATAAGAGAATACGTATCAAAAATATAATATATCGCCTACGATACCATATATCGCTACAAAATATCATATACTATATATATATAGACTATATATTATCCGGAGTACGTTCGTATATTAAAGTACTCGTATACGATATGGTAAAATATTCTATTCGTTAAAATACTCAATCTAAACACTTCGATATACGACTAACTACAACGATTTTTACCATTAACTTCGTTTACGACCATATCACGTAGAAAGCACCAGTTCTCGTCCGATCACTGAAGTTAAGCTACGTCGAGCGCGGTTAGTACTTGGATGGGAGACCGCCTGGGAATACCGCGTGTTGTAAACTTTTTTGCAAAATTTTAAATTTTTCTAAATAATCATTTAAATATCCAATCCGAGTTTATTTATTAATTTATTTAAACGACTTCGAAATCATTACTTTAATTCGAATTCACTATAAAATGTTTTAACTCGATATAATAACGTATACGATTTCTAATATAATAAATCTAAATTATGGATATTATCGTTATTCGTTAGAAATCCATTGTTTAAATGTAACATTTCGCGTTACATTAATATAACTACGATATAATATTATAACGACTTTACGATAACGAATAGAATTAATATAATAAAGTATATAAAATATTCTAAAAAAAATAAGAGAATACGTATCAAAAATATAATATATCGCCTACGATACCATATATCGCTACAAAATATCATATACTATATATATATAGACTATATATTATCCGGAGTACGTTCGTATATTAAAGTACTCGTATACGATATGGTAAAATATTCTATTCGTTAAAATACTCAATCTAAACACTTCGATATACGACTAACTACAACGATTTTTACCATTAACTTCGTTTACGACCATATCACGTAGAAAGCACCAGTTCTCGTCCGATCACTGAAGTTAAGCTACGTCGAGCGCGGTTAGTACTTGGATGGGAGACCGCCTGGGAATACCGCGTGTTGTAAACTTTTTTGCAAAATTTTAAATTTTTCTAAATAATCATTTAAATATCCAATCCGAGTTTATTTATTAATTTATTTATTAAACGACTTCGAAATCATTACTTTAATTCGAATTTACTATAAATGTTTTAACTCGATATAATAACGTATACGATTTCTAATATAATAAATCTAAATTATGGATATTATCGTTATTCGTTAGAAATCCATTGTTTAAATGTAAGATTTCGCGTTACATTAATATAACTACGATATAATATTATAACGACTTTACGATAACGAATAGAATTAATATAATAAAGTATATAAAATATTCTAAAAAAAATAAGAGAATACGTATCAAAAATATAATATATCGCCTACGATCTAAATTATGGATATTATCGTTATTCGTTAGAAATCCATTGTTTAAATGTAACATTTCGCGTTACATTAATATAACTACGATATAATATTATAACGACTTTACGATAACGAATAGAATTAATATAATAAAGTATATAAAATATTCTAAAAAAAATAAGAGAATACGTATCAAAAATATAATATATCGCCTACGATACCATATATCGCTACAAAATATCATATACTATATATATATATAGACTATATATTATCCGGAGTACGTTCGTATATTAAAGTACTCGTATACGATATGGTAAAATATTCTATTCGTTAAAATACTCAATCTAAACACTTCGATATACGACTAACTACAACGATTTTTACCATTAACTTCGTTTACGACCATATCACGTAGAAAGCACCAGTTCTCGTCCGATCACTGAAGTTAAGCTACGTCGAGCGCGGTTAGTACTTGGATGGGAGACCGCCTGGGAATACCGCGTGTTGTAAACTTTTTTGCAAAATTTTAAATTTTTCTAAATAATCATTTAAATATCCAATCCGAGTTTATTTATTAATTTATTTATTAAACGACTTCGAAATCATTACTTTAATTCGAATTCACTATAAAATGTTTTAACTCGATATAATAACGTATACGATTTCTAATATAATAAATCTAAATTATGGATATTATCGTTATTCGTTAGAAATCCATTGTTTAAATGTAAGATTTCGCGTTACATTAATATAACTACGATATAATATTATAACGACTTTACGATAACGAATAGAATTAATATAATAAAGTATATAAAATATTCTAAAAAAAATAAGAGAATACGTATCAAAAATATAATATATCGCCTACGATACCATATATCGCTACAAAATATCATATACTATATATATATAGACTATATATTATCCGGAGTACGTTCGTATATTAAAGTACTCGTATACGATATGGTAAAATATTCTATTCGTTAAAATACTCAATCTAAACACTTCGATATACGACTAACTACAACGATTTTTACCATTAACTTCGTTTACGACCATATCACGTAGAAAGCACCAGTTCTCGTCCGATCACTGAAGTTAAGCTACGTCGAGCGCGGTTAGTACTTGGATGGGAGACCGCCTGGGAATACCGCGTGTTGTAAACTTTTTTGCAAAATTTTAAATTTTTCTAAATAATCATTTAAATATCCAATCCGAGTTTATTTATTAATTTATTTATTAAACGACTTCGAAATCATTACTTTAATTCGAATTTACTATAAATGTTTTAACTCGATATAATAACGTATACGATTTCTAATATAATAAATCTAAATTATGGATATTATCGTTATTCGTTAGAAATCCATTGTTTAAATGTAAGATTTCGCGTTACATTAATATAACTACGATATAATATTATAACGACTTTACGATAACGAATAGAATTAATATAATAAAGTATATAAAATATTCTAAAAAAAATAAGAGAATACGTATCAAAAATATAATATATCGCCTACGATCTAAATTATGGATATTATCGTTATTCGTTAGAAATCCATTGTTTAAATGTAACATTTCGCGTTACATTAATATAACTACGATATAATATTATAACGACTTTACGATAACGAATAGAATTAATATAATAAAGTATATAAAATATTCTAAAAAAAATAAGAGAATACGTATCAAAAATATAATATATCGCCTACGATACCATATATCGCTACAAAATATCATATACTATATATATATATAGACTATATATTATCCGGAGTACGTTCGTATATTAAAGTACTCGTATACGATATGGTAAAATATTCTATTCGTTAAAATACTCAATCTAAACACTTCGATATACGACTAACTACAACGATTTTTACCATTAACTTCGTTTACGACCATATCACGTAGAAAGCACCAGTTCTCGTCCGATCACTGAAGTTAAGCTACGTCGAGCGCGGTTAGTACTTGGATGGGAGACCGCCTGGGAATACCGCGTGTTGTAAACTTTTTTGCAAAATTTTAAATTTTTCTAAATAATCATTTAAATATCCAATCCGAGTTTATTTATTAATTTATTTATTAAACGACTTCGAAATCATTACTTTAATTCGAATTCACTATAAATGTTTTAACTCGATATAATAACGTATACGATTTCTAATATAATAAATCTAAATTATGGATATTATCGTTATTCGTTAGAAATCCATTGTTTAAATGTAAGATTTCGCGTTACATTAATATAACTACGATATAATATTATAACGACTTTACGATAACGAATAGAATTAATATAATAAAGTATATAAAATATTCTAAAAAAAATAAGAGAATACGTATCAAAAATATAATATATCGCCTACGATACCATATATCGCTACAAAATATCATATACTATATATATATAGACTATATATTATCCGGAGTACGTTCGTATATTAAAGTACTCGTATACGATATGGTAAAATATTCTATTCGTTAAAATACTCAATCTAAACACTTCGATATACGACTAACTACAACGATTTTTACCATTAACTTCGTTTACGACCATATCACGTAGAAAGCACCAGTTCTCGTCCGATCACTGAAGTTAAGCTACGTCGAGCGCGGTTAGTACTTGGATGGGAGACCGCCTGGGAATACCGCGTGTTGTAAACTTTTTTGCAAAATTTTAAATTTTTCTAAATAATCATTTAAATATCCAATCCGAGTTTATTTATTAATTTATTTATTAAACGACTTCGAAATCATTACTTTAATTCGAATTCACTATAAAATGTTTTAACTCGATATAATAACGTATACGATTTCTAATATAATAAATCTAAATTATGGATATTATCGTTATTCGTTAGAAATCCATTGTTTAAATGTAAGATTTCGCGTTACATTAATATAACTACGATATAATATTATAACGACTTTACGATAACGAATAGAATTAATATAATAAAGTATATAAAATATTCTAAAAAAAATAAGAGAATACGTATCAAAAATATAATATATCGCCTACGATACCATATATCGCTACAAAATATCATATACTATATATATATAGACTATATATTATCCGGAGTACGTTCGTATATTAAAGTACTCGTATACGATATGGTAAAATATTCTATTCGTTAAAATACTCAATCTAAACACTTCGATATACGACTAACTACAACGATTTTTACCATTAACTTCGTTTACGACCATATCACGTAGAAAGCACCAGTTCTCGTCCGATCACTGAAGTTAAGCTACGTCGAGCGCGGTTAGTACTTGGATGGGAGACCGCCTGGGAATACCGCGTGTTGTAAACTTTTTTGCAAAATTTTAAATTTTTCTAAATAATCATTTAAATATCCAATCCGAGTTTATTTATTAATTTATTTATTAAACGACTTCGAAATCATTACTTTAATTCGAATTCACTATAAAATGTTTTAACTCGATATAATAACGTATACGATTTCTAATATAATAAATCTAAATTATGGATATTATCGTTATTCGTTAGAAATCCATTGTTTAAATGTAAGATTTCGCGTTACATTAATATAACTACGATATAATATTATAACGACTTTACGATAACGAATAGAATTAATATAATAAAGTATATAAAATATTCTAAAAAAAATAAGAGAATACGTATCAAAAATATAATATATCGCCTACGATACCATATATCGCTACAAAATATCATATACTATATATATATAGACTATATATTATCCGGAGTACGTTCGTATATTAAAGTACTCGTATACGATATGGTAAAATATTCTATTCGTTAAAATACTCAATCTAAACACTTCGATATACGACTAACTACAACGATTTTTACCATTAACTTCGTTTACGACCATATCACGTAGAAAGCACCAGTTCTCGTCCGATCACTGAAGTTAAGCTACGTCGAGCGCGGTTAGTACTTGGATGGGAGACCGCCTGGGTATACCGCGTGTTGTAAACTTTTTTGCAAAATTTTAAATTTTTCTAAATAATCATTTAAATATCCAATCCGAGTTTATTTATTAATTTATTTATTAAACGACTTCGAAATCATTACTTTAATTCGAATTCACTATAAAATGTTTTAACTCGATATAAGAACGTATACGATTTCTAATATAATAAATCTAAATTATGGATATTATCGTTATTCGTTAGAAATCCATTGTTTAAATGTAAGATTTCGCGTTACATTAATATAACTACGATATAATATTATAACGACTTTACGATAACGAATAGAATTAATATAATAAAGTATATAAAATATTCTAAAAAAAATAAGAGAATACGTATCAAAAATATAATATATCGCCTACGATACCATATATCGCTACAAAATATCATATACTATATATATATAGACTATATATTATCCGGAGTACGTTCGTATATTAAAGTACTCGTATACGATATGGTAAAATATTCTATTCGTTAAAATACTCAATCTAAACACTTCGATATACGACTAACTACAACGATTTTTACCATTAACTTCGTTTACGACCATATCACGTAGAAAGCACCAGTTCTCGTCCGATCACTGAAGTTAAGCTACGTCGAGCGCGGTTAGTACTTGGATGGGAGACCGCCTGGGAATACCGCGTGTTGTAAACTTTTTTGCAAAATTTTAAATTTTTCTAAATAATCATTTAAATATCCAATCCGAGTTTATTTATTAATTTATTTATTAAACGACTTCGAAATCATTACTTTAATTCGAATTTACTATAAATGTTTTAACTCGATATAATAACGTATACGATTTCTAATATAATAAATCTAAATTATGGATATTATCGTTATTCGTTAGAAATCCATTGTTTAAATGTAAGATTTCGCGTTACATTAATATAACTACGATATAATATTATAACGACTTTACGATAACGAATAGAATTAATATAATAAAGTATATAAAATATTCTAAAAAAAATAAGAGAATACGTATCAAAAATATAATATATCGCCTACGATCTAAATTATGGATATTATCGTTATTCGTTAGAAATCCATTGTTTAAATGTAACATTTCGCGTTACATTAATATAACTACGATATAATATTATAACGACTTTACGATAACGAATAGAATTAATATAATAAAGTATATAAAATATTCTAAAAAAAATAAGAGAATACGTATCAAAAATATAATATATCGCCTACGATACCATATATCGCTACAAAATATCATATACTATATATATATATAGACTATATATTATCCGGAGTACGTTCGTATATTAAAGTACTCGTATACGATATGGTAAAATATTCTATTCGTTAAAATACTCAATCTAAACACTTCGATATACGACTAACTACAACGATTTTTACCATTAACTTCGTTTACGACCATATCACGTAGAAAGCACCAGTTCTCGTCCGATCACTGAAGTTAAGCTACGTCGAGCGCGGTTAGTACTTGGATGGGAGACCGCCTGGGAATACCGCGTGTTGTAAACTTTTTTGCAAAATTTTAAATTTTTCTAAATAATCATTTAAATATCCAATCCGAGTTTATTTATTAATTTATTTATTAAACGACTTCGAAATCATTACTTTAATTCGAATTCACTATAAATGTTTTAACTCGATATAATAACGTATACGATTTCTAATATAATAAATCTAAATTATGGATATTATCGTTATTCGTTAGAAATCCATTGTTTAAATGTAAGATTTCGCGTTACATTAATATAACTACGATATAATATTATAACGACTTTACGATAACGAATAGAATTAATATAATAAAGTATATAAAATATTCTAAAAAAAATAAGAGAATACGTATCAAAAATATAATATATCGCCTACGATACCATATATCGCTACAAAATATCATATACTATATATATATAGACTATATATTATCCGGAGTACGTTCGTATATTAAAGTACTCGTATACGATATGGTAAAATATTCTATTCGTTAAAATACTCAATCTAAACACTTCGATATACGACTAACTACAACGATTTTTACCATTAACTTCGTTTACGACCATATCACGTAGAAAGCACCAGTTCTCGTCCGATCACTGAAGTTAAGCTACGTCGAGCGCGGTTAGTACTTGGATGGGAGACCGCCTGGGAATACCGCGTGTTGTAAACTTTTTTGCAAAATTTTAAATTTTTCTAAATAATCATTTAAATATCCAATCCGAGTTTATTTATTAATTTATTTATTAAACGACTTCGAAATCATTACTTTAATTCGAATTCACTATAAAATGTTTTAACTCGATATAATAACGTATACGATTTCTAATATAATAAATCTAAATTATGGATATTATCGTTATTCGTTAGAAATCCATTGTTTAAATGTAAGATTTCGCGTTACATTAATATAACTACGATATAATATTATAACGACTTTACGATAACGAATAGAATTAATATAATAAAGTATATAAAATATTCTAAAAAAAATAAGAGAATACGTATCAAAAATATAATATATCGCCTACGATACCATATATCGCTACAAAATATCATATACTATATATATATAGACTATATATTATCCGGAGTACGTTCGTATATTAAAGTACTCGTATACGATATGGTAAAATATTCTATTCGTTAAAATACTCAATCTAAACACTTCGATATACGACTAACTACAACGATTTTTACCATTAACTTCGTTTACGACCATATCACGTAGAAAGCACCAGTTCTCGTCCGATCACTGAAGTTAAGCTACGTCGAGCGCGGTTAGTACTTGGATGGGAGACCGCCTGGGAATACCGCGTGTTGTAAACTTTTTTGCAAAATTTTAAATTTTTCTAAATAATCATTTAAATATCCAATCCGAGTTTATTTATTAATTTATTTATTAAACGACTTCGAAATCATTACTTTAATTCGAATTCACTATAAAATGTTTTAACTCGATATAATAACGTATACGATTTCTAATATAATAAATCTAAATTATGGATATTATCGTTATTCGTTAGAAATCCATTGTTTAAATGTAAGATTTCGCGTTACATTAATATAACTACGATATAATATTATAACGACTTTACGATAACGAATAGAATTAATATAATAAAGTATATAAAATATTCTAAAAAAAATAAGAGAATACGTATCAAAAATATAATATATCGCCTACGATACCATATATCGCTACAAAATATCATATACTATATATATATAGACTATATATTATCCGGAGTACGTTCGTATATTAAAGTACTCGTATACGATATGGTAAAATATTCTATTCGTTAAAATACTCAATCTAAACACTTCGATATACGACTAACTACAACGATTTTTACCATTAACTTCGTTTACGACCATATCACGTAGAAAGCACCAGTTCTCGTCCGATCACTGAAGTTAAGCTACGTCGAGCGCGGTTAGTACTTGGATGGGAGACCGCCTGGGAATACCGCGTGTTGTAAACTTTTTTGCAAAATTTTAAATTTTTCTAAATAATCATTTAAATATCCAATCCGAGTTTATTTATTAATTTATTTATTAAACGACTTCGAAATCATTACTTTAATTCGAATTCACTATAAAATGTTTTAACTCGATATAATAACGTATACGATTTCTAATATAATAAATCTAAATTATGGATATTATCGTTATTCGTTAGAAATCCATTGTTTAAATGTAAGATTTCGCGTTACATTAATATAACTACGATATAATATTATAACGACTTTACGATAACGAATAGAATTAATATAATAAAGTATATAAAATATTCTAAAAAAAATAAGAGAATACGTATCAAAAATATAATATATCGCCTACGATACCATATATCGCTACAAAATATCATATACTATATATATATAGACTATATATTATCCGGAGTACGTTCGTATATTAAAGTACTCGTATACGATATGGTAAAATATTCTATTCGTTAAAATACTCAATCTAAACACTTCGATATACGACTAACTACAACGATTTTTACCATTAACTTCGTTTACGACCATATCACGTATACGTGATCTATAGAAAGCACCAGTTCTCGTCCGATCACTGAAGTTAAGCTACGTCGAGCGCGGTTAGTACTTGGATGGGAGACCGCCTGGGAATACCGCGTGTTGTAAACTTTTTTGCAAAATTTTAAATTTTTCTAAATAATCATTTAAATATCCAATCCGAGTTTATTTATTAATTTATTTATTAAACGACTTCGAAATCATTACTTTAATTCGAATTCACTATAAATGTTTTAACTCGATATAATAACGTATACGATTTCTAATATAATAAATCTAAATTATGGATATTATCGTTATTCGTTAGAAATCCATTGTTTAAATGTAAGATTTCGCGTTACATTAATATAACTACGATATAATATTATAACGACTTTACGATAACGAATAGAATTAATATAATAAAGTATATAAAATATTCTAAAAAAAATAAGAGAATACGTATCAAAAATATAATATATCGCCTACGATACCATATATCGCTACAAAATATCATATACTATATATATATAGACTATATATTATCCGGAGTACGTTCGTATATTAAAGTACTCGTATACGATATGGTAAAATATTCTATTCGTTAAAATACTCAATCTAAACACTTCGATATACGACTAACTACAACGATTTTTACCATTAACTTCGTTTACGACCATATCACGTAGAAAGCACCAGTTCTCGTCCGATCACTGAAGTTAAGCTACCTCGAGCGCGGTTAGTACTTGGATGGGAGACCGCCTGGGAATACCGCGTGTTGTAAACTTTTTTGCAAAATTTTAAATTTTTCTAAATAATCATTTAAATATCCAATCCGAGTTTATTTATTAATTTATTTATTAAACGACTTCGAAATCATTACTTTAATTCGAATTTACTATAAATGTTTTAACTCGATATAATAACGTATACGATTTCTAATATAATAAATCTAAATTATGGATATTATCGTTATTCGTTAGAAATCCATTGTTTAAATGTAAGATTTCGCGTTACATTAATATAACTACGATATAATATTATAACGACTTTACGATAACGAATAGAATTAATATAATAAAGTATATAAAATATTCTAAAAAAAATAAGAGAATACGTATCAAAAATATAATATATCGCCTACGATACCATATATCGCTACAAAATATCATATACTATATATATATAGACTATATATTATCCGGAGTACGTTCGTATATTAAAGTACTCGTATACGATATGGTAAAATATTCTATTCGTTAAAATACTCAATCTAAACACTTCGATATACGACTAACTACAACGATTTTTACCATTAACTTCGTTTACGACCATATCACGTAGAAAGCACCAGTTCTCGTCCGATCACTGAAGTTAAGCTACGTCGAGCGCGGTTAGTACTTGGATGGGAGACCGCCTGGGAATACCGCGTGTTGTAAACTTTTTTGCAAAATTTTAAATTTTTCTAAATAATCATTTAAATATCCAATCCGAGTTTATTTATTAATTTATTTATTAAACGACTTCGAAATCATTACTTTAATTCGAATTCACTATAAATGTTTTAACTCGATATAATAACGTATACGATTTCTAATATAATAAATCTAAATTATGGATATTATCGTTATTCGTTAGAAATCCATTGTTTAAATGTAAGATTTCGCGTTACATTAATATAACTACGATATAATATTATAACGACTTTACGATAACGAATAGAATTAATATAATAAAGTATATAAAATATTCTAAAAAAAATAAGAGAATACGTATCAAAAATATAATATATCGCCTACGATACCATATATCGCTACAAAATATCATATACTATATATATATAGACTATATATTATCCGGAGTACGTTCGTATATTAAAGTACTCGTATACGATATGGTAAAATATTCTATTCGTTAAAATACTCAATCTAAACACTTCGATATACGACTAACTACAACGATTTTTACAATTAACTTCGTTTACGACCATATCACGTAGAAAGCACCAGTTCTCGTCCGATCACTGAAGTTAAGCTACGTCGAGCGCGGTTAGTACTTGGATGGGAGACCGCCTGGGAATACCGCGTGTTGTAAACTTTTTTGCAAAATTTTAAATTTTTCTAAATAATCATTTAAATATCCAATCCGAGTTTATTTATTAATTTATTTATTAAACGACTTCGAAATCATTACTTTAATTCGAATTCACTATAAAATGTTTTAACTCGATATAATAACGTATACGATTTCTAATATAATAAATCTAAATTATGGATATTATCGTTATTCGTTAGAAATCCATTGTTTAAATGTAAGATTTCGCGTTACATTAATATAACTACGATATAATATTATAACGACTTTACGATAACGAATAGAATTAATATAATAAAGTATATAAAATATTCTAAAAAAAATAAGAGAATACGTATCAAAAATATAATATATCGCCTACGATACCATATATCGCTACAAAATATCATATACTATATATATAGACTATATATTATCCGGAGTACGTTCGTATATTAAAGTACTCGTATACGATATGGTAAAATATTCTATTCGTTAAAATACTCAATCTAAACACTTCGATATACGACTAACTACAACGATTTTTACCATTAACTTCGTTTACGACCATATCACGTAGAAAGCACCAGTTCTCGTCCGATCACTGAAGTTAAGCTACGTCGAGCGCGGTTAGTACTTGGATGGGAGACCGCCTGGGAATACCGCGTGTTGTAAACTTTTTTGCAAAATTTTAAATTTTTCTAAATAATCATTTAAATATCCAATCCGAGTTTATTTATTAATTTATTTATTAAACGACTTCGAAATCATTACTTTAATTCGAATTCACTATAAAATGTTTTAACTCGATATAATAACGTATACGATTTCTAATATAATAAATCTAAATTATGGATATTATCGTTATTCGTTAGAAATCCATTGTTTAAATGTAAGATTTCGCGTTACATTAATATAACTACGATATAATATTATAACGACTTTACGATAACGAATAGAATTAATATAATAAAGTATATAAAATATTCTAAAAAAAATAAGAGAATACGTATCAAAAATATAATATATCGCCTACGATACCATATATCGCTACAAAATATCATATACTATATATATATAGACTATATATTATCCGGAGTACGTTCGTATATTAAAGTACTCGTATACGATATGGTAAAATATTCTATTCGTTAAAATACTCAATCTAAACACTTCGATATACGACTAACTACAACGATTTTTACCATTAACTTCGTTTACGACCATATCACGTAGAAAGCACCAGTTCTCGTCCGATCACTGAAGTTAAGCTACGTCGAGCGCGGTTAGTACTTGGATGGGAGACCGCCTGGGAATACCGCGTGTTGTAAACTTTTTTGCAAAATTTTAAATTTTTCTAAATAATCATTTAAATATCCAATCCGAGTTTATTTATTAATTTATTTATTAAACGACTTCGAAATCATTACTTTAATTCGAATTCACTATAAAATGTTTTAACTCGATATAATAACGTATACGATTTCTAATATAATAAATCTAAATTATGGATATTATCGTTATTCGTTAGAAATCCATTGTTTAAATGTAAGATTTCGCGTTACATTAATATAACTACGATATAATATTATAACGACTTTACGATAACGAATAGAATTAATATAATAAAGTATATAAAATATTCTAAAAAAAATAAGAGAATACGTATCAAAAATATAATATATCGCCTACGATACCATATATCGCTACAAAATATCATATACTATATATATATAGACTATATATTATCCGGAGTACGTTCGTATATTAAAGTACTCGTATACGATATGGTAAAATATTCTATTCGTTAAAATACTCAATCTAAACACTTCGATATACGACTAACTACAACGATTTTTACCATTAACTTCGTTTACGACCATATCACGTAGAAAGCACCAGTTCTCGTCCGATCACTGAAGTTAAGCTACGTCGAGCGCGGTTAGTACTTGGATGGGAGACCGCCTGGGAATACCGCGTGTTGTAAACTTTTTTGCAAAATTTTAAATTTTTCTAAATAATCATTTAAATATCCAATCCGAGTTTATTTATTAATTTATTTATTAAACGACTTCGAAATCATTACTTTAATTCGAATTCACTATAAAATGTTTTAACTCGATATAATAACGTATACGATTTCTAATATAATAAATCTAAATTATGGATATTATCGTTATTCGTTAGAAATCCATTGTTTAAATGTAAGATTTCGCGTTACATTAATATAACTACGATATAATATTATAACGACTTTACGATAACGAATAGAATTAATATAATAAAGTATATAAAATATTCTAAAAAAAATAAGAGAATACGTATCAAAAATATAATATATCGCCTACGATACCATATATCGCTACAAAATATCATATACTATATATATAGACTATATATTATCCGGAGTACGTTCGTATATTAAAGTACTCGTATACGATATGGTAAAATATTCTATTCGTTAAAATACTCAATCTAAACACTTCGATATACGACTAACTACAACGATTTTTACCATTAATTTCGTTTACGACCATATCACGTAGAAAGCACCAGTTCTCGTCCGATCACTGAAGTTAAGCTACGTCGAGCGCGGTTAGTACTTGGATGGGAGACCGCCTGGGAATACCGCGTGTTGTAAACTTTTTTGCAAAATTTTAAATTTTTCTAAATAATCATTTAAATATCCAATCCGAGTTTATTTATTAATTTATTTATTAAACGACTTCGAAATCATTACTTTAATTCGAATTCACTATAAAATGTTTTAACTCGATATAATAACGTATACGATTTCTAATATAATAAATCTAAATTATGGATATTATCGTTATTCGTTAGAAATCCATTGTTTAAATGTAAGATTTCGCGTTACATTAATATAACTACGATATAATATTATAACGACTTTACGATAACGAATAGAATTAATATAATAAAGTATATAAAATATTCTAAAAAAAATAAGAGAATACGTATCAAAAATATAATATATCGCCTACGATACCATATA
The DNA here is from genome assembly GCA_964035775.1 of Osedax frankpressi. NCBI lineage: Eukaryota > Metazoa > Annelida > Polychaeta > Sabellida > Siboglinidae > Osedax > Osedax frankpressi. The sequence continues at coordinate 323,280 of OZ038315.1, read as the reverse complement.
TCGCTACAAAATATCATATACTATATATATAGACTATATATTATCCGGAGTACGTTCGTATATTAAAGTACTCGTATACGATATGGTAAAATATTCTATTCGTTAAAATACTCAATCTAAACACTTCGATATACGACTAACTACAACGATTTTTACCATTAACTTCGTTTACGACCATATCACGTAGAAAGCACCAGTTCTCGTCCGATCACTGAAGTTAAGCTACGTCGAGCGCGGTTAGTACTTGGATGGGAGACCGCCTGGGAATACCGCGTGTTGTAAACTTTTTTGCAAAATTTTAAATTTTTCTAAATAATCATTTAAATATCCAATCCGAGTTTATTTATTAATTTATTTATTAAACGACTTCGAAATCATTACTTTAATTCGAATTCACTATAAAATGTTTTAACTCGATATAATAACGTATACGATTTCTAATATAATAAATCTAAATTATGGATATTATCGTTATTCGTTAGAAATCCATTGTTTAAATGTAAGATTTCGCGTTACATTAATATAACTACGATATAATATTATAACGACTTTACGATAACGAATAGAATTAATATAATAAAGTATATAAAATATTCTACAAAAAATAAGAGAATACGTATCAAAAATATAATATATCGCCTACGATACCATATATCGCTACAAAATATCATATACTATATATATATAGACTATATATTATCCGGAGTACGTTCGTATATTAAAGTACTCGTATACGATATGGTAAAATATTCTATTCGTTAAAATACTCAATCTAAACACTTCGATATACGACTAACTACAACGATTTTTACCATTAACTTCGTTTACGACCATATCACGTAGAAAGCACCAGTTCTCGTCCGATCACTGAAGTTAAGCTACGTCGAGCGCGGTTAGTACTTGGATGGGAGACCGCCTGGGAATACCGCGTGTTGTAAACTTTTTTGCAAAATTTTAAATTTTTCTAAATAATCATTTAAATATCCAATCCGAGTTTATTTATTAATTTATTTATTAAACGACTTCGAAATCATTACTTTAATTCGAATTCACTATAAATGTTTTAACTCGATATAATAACGTATACGATTTCTAATATAATAAATCTAAATTATGGATATTATCGTTATTCGTTAGAAATCCATTGTTTAAATGTAAGATTTCGCGTTACATTAATATAACTACGATATAATATTATAACGACTTTACGATAACGAATAGAATTAATATAATAAAGTATATAAAATATTCTAAAAAAAATAAGAGAATACGTATCAAAAATATAATATATCGCCTACGATACCATATATCGCTACAAAATATCATATACTATATATATAGACTATATATTATCCGGAGTACGTTCGTATATTAAAGTACTCGTATACGATATGGTAAAATATTCTATTCGTTAAAATACTCAATCTAAACACTTCGATATACGACTAACTACAACGATTTTTACCATTAACTTCGTTTACGACCATATCACGTAGAAAGCACCAGTTCTCGTCCGATCACTGAAGTTAAGCTACGTCGAGCGCGGTTAGTACTTGGATGGGAGACCGCCTGGGAATACCGCGTGTTGTAAACTTTTTTGCAAAATTTTAAATTTTTCTAAATAATCATTTAAATATCCAATCCGAGTTTATTTATTAATTTATTTATTAAACGACTTCGAAATCATTACTTTAATTCGAATTCACTATAAATGTTTTAACTCGATATAATAACGTATACGATTTCTAATATAATATATCTAAATTATGGATATTATCGTTATTCGTTAGAAATCCATTGTTTAAATGTAAGATTTCGCGTTACATTAATATAACTACGATATAATATTATAACGACTTTACGATAACGAATAGAATTAATATAATAAAGTATATAAAATATTCTAAAAAAAATAAGAGAATACGTATCAAAAATATAATATATCGCCTACGATACCATATATCGCTACAAAATATCATATACTATATATATAGACTATATATTATCCGGAGTACGTTCGTATATTAAAGTACTCGTATACGATATGGTAAAATATTCTATTCGTTAAAATACTCAATCTAAACACTTCGATATACGACTAACTACAACGATTTTTACCATTAATTTCGTTTACGACCATATCACGTAGAAAGCACCAGTTCTCGTCCGATCACTGAAGTTAAGCTACGTCGAGCGCGGTTAGTACTTGGATGGGAGACCGCCTGGGAATACCGCGTGTTGTAAACTTTTTTGCAAAATTTTAAATTTTTCTAAATAATCATTTAAATATCCAATCCGAGTTTATTTATTAATTTATTTATTAAACGACTTCGAAATCATTACTTTAATTCGAATTCACTATAAAATGTTTTAACTCGATATAATAACGTATACGATTTCTAATATAATAAATCTAAATTATGGATATTATCGTTATTCGTTAGAAATCCATTGTTTAAATGTAAGATTTCGCGTTACATTAATATAACTACGATATAATATTATAACGACTTTACGATAACGAATAGAATTAATATAATAAAGTATATAAAATATTCTAAAAAAAATAAGAGAATACGTATCAAAAATATAATATATCGCCTACGATACCATATATCGCTACAAAATATCATATACTATATATATATAGACTATATATTATCCGGAGTACGTTCGTATATTAAAGTACTCGTATACGATATGGTAAAATATTCTATTCGTTAAAATACTCAATCTAAACACTTCGATATACGACTAACTACAACGATTTTTACAATTAACTTCGTTTACGACCATATCACGTAGAAAGCACCAGTTCTCGTCCGATCACTGAAGTTAAGCTACGTCGAGCGCGGTTAGTACTTGGATGGGAGACCGCCTGGGAATACCGCGTGTTGTAAACTTTTTTGCAAAATTTTAAATTTTTCTAAATAATCATTTAAATATCCAATCCGAGTTTATTTATTAATTTATTTATTAAACGACTTCGAAATCATTACTTTAATTCGAATTCATTATAAAATGTTTTAACTCGATATAATAACGTATACGATTTCTAATATAATAAATCTAAATTATGGATATTATCGTTATTCGTTAGAAATCCATTGTTTAAATGTAAGATTTCGCGTTACATTAATATAACTACGATATAATATTATAACGACTTTACGATAACGAATAGAATTAATATAATAAAGTATATAAAATATTCTAAAAAAAATAAGAGAATACGTATCAAAAATATAATATATCGCCTACGATACCATATATCGCTACAAAATATCATATACTATATATATATAGACTATATATTATCCGGAGTACGTTCGTATATTAAAGTACTCGTATACGATATGGTAAAATATTCTATTCGTTAAAATACTCAATCTAAACACTTCGATATACGACTAACTACAACGATTTTTACAATTAACTTCGTTTACGACCATATCACGTAGAAAGCACCAGTTCTCGTCCGATCACTGAAGTTAAGCTACGTCGAGCGCGGTTAGTACTTGGATGGGAGACCGCCTGGGAATACCGCGTGTTGTAAACTTTTTTGCAAAATTTTAAATTTTTCTAAATAATCATTTAAATATCCAATCCGAGTTTATTTATTAATTTATTTATTAAACGACTTCGAAATCATTACTTTAATTCGAATTCACTATAAATGTTTTAACTCGATATAATAACGTATACGATTTCTAATATAATAAATCTAAATTATGGATATTATCGTTATTCGTTAGAAATCCATTGTTTAAATGTAAGATTTCGCGTTACATTAATATAACTACGATATAATATTATAACGACTTTACGATAACGAATAGAATTAATATAATAAAGTATATAAAATATTCTAAAAAAAATAAGAGAATACGTATCAAAAATATAATATATCGCCTACGATACCATATATCGCTACAAAATATCATATACTATATATATATAGACTATATATTATCCGGAGTACGTTCGTATATTAAAGTACTCGTATACGATATGGTAAAATATTCTATTCGTTAAAATACTCAATCTAAACACTTCGATATACGACTAACTACAACGATTTTTACAATAAATTTCGTTTACGACCATATCACGTAGAAAGCACCAGTTCTCGTCCGATCACTGAAGTTAAGCTACGTCGAGCGCGGTTAGTACTTGGATGGGAGACCGCCTGGGAATACCGCGTGTTGTAAACTTTTTTGCAAAATTTTAAATTTTTCTAAATAATCATTTAAATATCCAATCCGAGTTTATTTATTAATTTATTTATTAAACGACTTCGAAATCATTACTTTAATTCGAATTCACTATAAAATGTTTTAACTCGATATAAGAACGTATACGATTTCTAATATAATAAATCTAAATTATGGATATTATCGTTATTCGTTAGAAATCCATTGTTTAAATGTAAGATTTCGCGTTACATTAATATAACTACGATATAATATTATAACGACTTTACGATAACGAATAGAATTAATATAATAAAGTATATAAAATATTCTAAAAAAAATAAGAGAATACGTATCAAAAATATAATATATCGCCTACGATACCATATATCGCTACAAAATATCATATACTATATATATATAGACTATATATTATCCGGAGTACGTTCGTATATTAAAGTACTCGTATACGATATGGTAAAATATTCTATTCGTTAAAATACTCAATCTAAACACTTCGATATACGACTAACTACAACGATTTTTACAATTAACTTCGTTTACGACCATATCACGTAGAAAGCACCAGTTCTCGTCCGATCACTGAAGTTAAGCTACGTCGAGCGCGGTTAGTACTTGGATGGGAGACCGCCTGGGAATACCGCGTGTTGTAAACCTTTTTGCAAAATTTTAAATTTTTCTAAATAATCATTTAAATATCCAATCCGAGTTTATTTATTAATTTATTTATTAAACGACTTCGAAATCATTACTTTAATTCGAATTCACTATACAATGTTTTAACTCGATATAATAACGTATACGATTTCTAATATAATAAATCTAAATTATGGATATTATCGTTATTCGTTAGAAATCCATTGTTTAAATGTAAGATTTCGCGTTACATTAATATAACTACGATATAATATTATAACGACTTTACGATAACGAATAGAATTAATATAATAAAGTATATAAAATATTCTAAAAAAAATAAGAGAATACGTATCAAAAATATAATATATCGCCTACGATACCATATATCGCTACAAAATATCATATACTATATATATAGACTATATATTATCCGGAGTACGTTCGTATATTAAAGTACTCGTATACGATATGGTAAAATATTCTATTCGTTAAAATACTCAATCTAAACACTTCGATATACGACTAACTACAACGATTTTTACCATTAACTTCGTTTACGACCATATCACGTAGAAAGCACCAGTTCTCGTCCGATCACTGAAGTTAAGCTACGTCGAGCGCGGTTAGTACTTGGATGGGAGACCGCCTGGTAATACCGCGTGTTGTAAACTTTTTTGCAAAATTTTAAATTTTTCTAAATAATCATTTAAATATCCAATCCGAGTTTATTTATTAATTTATTTATTAAACGACTTCGAAATCATTACTTTAATTCGAATTCACTATAAAATGTTTTAACTCGATATAATAACGTATACGATTTCTAATATAATAAATCTAAATTATGGATATTATCGTTATTCGTTAGAAATCCATTGTTTAAATGTAATATTTCGCGTTACATTAATATAACTACGATATAATATTATAACGACTTTACGATAACGAATAGAATTAATATAATAAAGTATATAAAATATTCTAAAAAAAATAAGAGAATACGTATCAAAAATATAATATATCGCCTACGATACCATATATCGCTACAAAATATCATATACTATATATATATAGACTATATATTATCCGGAGTACGTTCGTATATTAAAGTACTCGTATACGATATGGTAAAATATTCTATTCGTTAAAATACTCAATCTAAACACTTCGATATACGACTAACTACAACGATTTTTACCATTAACTTCGTTTACGACCATATCACGTAGAAAGCACCAGTTCTCGTCCGATCACTGAAGTTAAGCTACGTCGAGCGCGGTTAGTACTTGGATGGGAGACCGCCTGGGAATACCGCGTGTTGTAAACTTTTTTGCAAAATTTTAAATTTTTCTAAATAATCATTTAAATATCCAATCCGAGTTTATTTATTAATTTATTTATTAAACGACTTCGAAATCATTACTTTAATTCGAATTCACTATAAAATGTTTTAACTCGATATAATAACGTATACGATTTCTAATATAATAAATCTAAATTATGGATATTATCGTTATTCGTTAGAAATCCATTGTTTAAATGTAAGATTTCGCGTTACATTAATATAACTACGATATAATATTATAACGACTTTACGATAACGAATAGAATTAATATAATAAAGTATATAAAATATTCTAAAAAAAATAAGAGAATACGTATCAAAAATATAATATATCGCCTACGATACCATATATCGCTACAAAATATCATATACTATATATATATAGACTATATATTATCCGGAGTACGTTCGTATATTAAAGTACTCGTATACGATATGGTAAAATATTCTATTCGTTAAAATACTCAATCTAAACACTTCGATATACGACTAACTACAACGATTTTTACAATTAACTTCGTTTACGACCATATCACGTAGAAAGCACCAGTTCTCGTCCGATCACTGAAGTTAAGCTACGTCGAGCGCGGTTAGTACTTGGATGGGAGACCGCCTGGGAATACCGCGTGTTGTAAACCTTTTTGCAAAATTTTAAATTTTTCTAAATAATCATTTAAATATCCAATCCGAGTTTATTTATTAATTTATTTATTAAACGACTTCGAAATCATTACTTTAATTCGAATTCACTATAAAATGTTTTAACTCGATATAATAACGTATACGATTTCTAATATAATAAATCTAAATTATGGATATTATCGTTATTCGTTAGAAATCCATTGTTTAAATGTAAGATTTCGCGTTACATTAATATAACTACGATATAATATTATAACGACTTTACGATAACGAATAGAATTAATATAATAAAGTATATAAAATATTCTAAAAAAAATAAGAGAATACGTATCAAAAATATAATATATCGCCTACGATACCATATATCGCTACAAAATATCATATACTATATATATATAGACTATATATTATCCGGAGTACGTTCGTATATTAAAGTACTCGTATACGATATGGTAAAATATTCTATTCGTTAAAATACTCAATCTAAACACTTCGATATACGACTAACTACAACGATTTTTACCATTAACTTCGTTTACGACCATATCACGTAGAAAGCACCAGTTCTCGTCCGATCACTGAAGTTAAGCTACGTCGAGCGCGGTTAGTACTTGGATGGGAGACCGCCTGGGAATACCGCGTGTTGTAAACTTTTTTGCAAAATTTTAAATTTTTCTAAATAATCATTTAAATATCCAATCCGAGTTTATTTATTAATTTATTTATTAAACGACTTCGAAATCATTACTTTAATTCGAATTCACTATAAAATGTTTTAACTCGATATAATAACGTATACGATTTCTAATATAATAAATCTAAATTATGGATATTATCGTTATTCGTTAGAAATCCATTGTTTAAATGTAAGATTTCGCGTTACATTAATATAACTACGATATAATATTATAACGACTTTACGATAACGAATAGAATTAATATAATAAAGTATATAAAATATTCTAAAAAAAATAAGAGAATACGTATCAAAAATATAATATATCGCCTACGATACCATATATCGCTACAAAATATCATATACTATATATATAGACTATATATTATCCGGAGTACGTTCGTATATTAAAGTACTCGTATACGATATGGTAAAATATTCTATTCGTTAAAATACTCAATCTAAACACTTCGATATACGACTAACTACAACGATTTTTACCATTAACTTCGTTTACGACCATATCACGTAGAAAGCACCAGTTCTCGTCCGATCACTGAAGTTAAGCTACGTCGAGCGCGGTTAGTACTTGGATGGGAGACCGCCTGGGAATACCGCGTGTTGTAAACTTTTTTGCAAAATTTTAAATTTTTCTAAATAATCATTTAAATATCCAATCCGAGTTTATTTATTAATTTATTTATTAAACGACTTCGAAATCATTACTTTAATTCGAATTCACTATAAAATGTTTTAACTCGATATAAGAACGTATACGATTTCTAATATAATAAATCTAAATTATGGATATTATCGTTATTCGTTAGAAATCCATTGTTTAAATGTAAGATTTCGCGTTACATTAATATAACTACGATATAATATTATAACGACTTTACGATAACGAATAGAATTAATATAATAAAGTATATAAAATATTCTAAAAAAAATAAGAGAATACGTATCAAAAATATAATATATCGCCTACGATACCATATATCGCTACAAAATATCATATACTATATATATATAGACTATATATTATCCGGAGTACGTTCGTATATTAAAGTACTCGTATACGATATGGTAAAATATTCTATTCGTTAAAATACTCAATCTAAACACTTCGATATACGACTAACTACAACGATTTTTACCATTAACTTCGTTTACGACCATATCACGTAGAAAGCACCAGTTCTCGTCCGATCACTGAAGTTAAGCTACGTCGAGCGCGGTTAGTACTTGGATGGGAGACCGCCTGGGAATACCGCGTGTTGTAAACTTTTTTGCAAAATTTTAAATTTTTCTAAATAATCATTTAAATATCCAATCCGAGTTTATTTATTAATTTATTTATTAAACGACTTCGAAATCATTACTTTAATTCGAATTCACTATAAATGTTTTAACTCGATATAATAACGTATACGATTTCTAATATAATAAATCTAAATTATGGATATTATCGTTATTCGTTAGAAATCCATTGTTTAAATGTAAGATTTCGCGTTACATTAATATAACTACGATATAATATTATAACGACTTTACGATAACGAATAGAATTAATATAATAAAGTATATAAAATATTCTAAAAAAAATAAGAGAATACGTATCAAAAATATAATATATCGCCTACGATACCATATATCGCTACAAAATATCATATACTATATATATATAGACTATATATTATCCGGAGTACGTTCGTATATTAAAGTACTCGTATACGATATGGTAAAATATTCTATTCGTTAAAATACTCAATCTAAACACTTCGATATACGACTAACTACAACGATTTTTACAATTAACTTCGTTTACGACCATATCACGTAGAAAGCACCAGTTCTCGTCCGATCACTGAAGTTAAGCTACGTCGAGCGCGGTTAGTACTTGGATGGGAGACCGCCTGGGAATACCGCGTGTTGTAAACTTTTTTGCAAAATTTTAAATTTTTCTAAATAATCATTTAAATATCCAATCCGAGTTTATTTATTAATTTATTTATTAAACGACTTCGAAATCATTACTTTAATTCGAATTCACTATAAAATGTTTTAACTCGATATAATAACGTATACGATTTCTAATATAATAAATCTAAATTATGGATATTATCGTTATTCGTTAGAAATCCATTGTTTAAATGTAAGATTTCGCGTTACATTAATATAACTACGATATAATATTATAACGACTTTACGATAACGAATAGAATTAATATAATAAAGTATATAAAATATTCTAAAAAAAATAAGAGAATACGTATCAAAAATATAATATATCGCCTACGATACCATATATCGCTACAAAATATCATATACTATATATATAGACTATATATTATCCGGAGTACGTTCGTATATTAAAGTACTCGTATACGATATGGTAAAATATTCTATTCGTTAAAATACTCAATCTAAACACTTCGATATACGACTAACTACAACGATTTTTACCATTAACTTCGTTTACGACCATATCACGTAGAAAGCACCAGTTCTCGTCCGATCACTGAAGTTAAGCTACGTCGAGCGCGGTTAGTACTTGGATGGGAGACCGCCTGGGAATACCGCGTGTTGTAAACTTTTTTGCAAAATTTTAAATTTTTCTAAATAATCATTTAAATATCCAATCCGAGTTTATTTATTAATTTATTTATTAAACGACTTCGAAATCATTACTTTAATTCGAATTCACTATAAAATGTTTTAACTCGATATAATAACGTATACGATTTCTAATATAATAAATCTAAATTATGGATATTATCGTTATTCGTTAGAAATCCATTGTTTAAATGTAAGATTTCGCGTTACATTAATATAACTACGATATAATATTATAACGACTTTACGATAACGAATAGAATTAATATAATAAAGTATATAAAATATTCTAAAAAAAATAAGAGAATACGTATCAAAAATATAATATATCGCCTACGATACCATATATCGCTACAAAATATCATATACTATATATATATAGACTATATATTATCCGGAGTACGTTCGTATATTAAAGTACTCGTATACGATATGGTAAAATATTCTATTCGTTAAAATACTCAATCTAAACACTTCGATATACGACTAACTACAACGATTTTTACCATTAACTTCGTTTACGACCATATCACGTAGAAAGCACCAGTTCTCGTCCGATCACTGAAGTTAAGCTACGTCGAGCGCGGTTAGTACTTGGATGGGAGACCGCCTGGGAATACCGCGTGTTGTAAACTTTTTTGCAAAATTTTAAATTTTTCTAAATAATCATTTAAATATCCAATCCGAGTTTATTTATTAATTTATTTATTAAACGACTTCGAAATCATTACTTTAATTCGAATTCACTATAAAATGTTTTAACTCGATATAATAACGTATACGATTTCTAATATAATAAATCTAAATTATGGATATTATCGTTATTCGTTAGAAATCCATTGTTTAAATGTAAGATTTCGCGTTACATTAATATAACTACGATATAATATTATAACGACTTTACGATAACGAATAGAATTAATATAATAAAGTATATAAAATATTCTAAAAAAAATAAGAGAATACGTATCAAAAATATAATATATCGCCTACGATACCATATATCGCTACAAAATATCATATACTATATATATATAGACTATATATTATCCGGAGTACGTTCGTATATTAAAGTACTCGTATACGATATGGTAAAATATTCTATTCGTTAAAATACTCAATCTAAACACTTCGATATACGACTAACTACAACGATTTTTACAATTAACTTCGTTTACGACCATATCACGTAGAAAGCACCAGTTCTCGTCCGATCACTGAAGTTAAGCTACGTCGAGCGCGGTTAGTACTTGGATGGGAGACCGCCTGGGAATACCGCGTGTTGTAAACTTTTTTGCAAAATTTTAAATTTTTCTAAATAATCATTTAAATATCCAATCCGAGTTTATTTATTAATTTATTTATTAAACGACTTCGAAATCATTACTTTAATTCGAATTCACTATAAAATGTTTTAACTCGATATAATAACGTATACGATTTCTAATATAATAAATCTAAATTATGGATATTATCGTTATTCGTTAGAAATCCATTGTTTAAATGTAAGATTTCGCGTTACATTAATATAACTACGATATAATATTATAACGACTTTACGATAACGAATAGAATTAATATAATAAAGTATATAAAATATTCTAAAAAAAATAAGAGAATACGTATCAAAAATATAATATATCGCCTACGATACCATATATCGCTACAAAATATCATATACTATATATATAGACTATATATTATCCGGAGTACGTTCGTATATTAAAGTACTCGTATACGATATGGTAAAATATTCTATTCGTTAAAATACTCAATCTAAACACTTCGATATACGACTAACTACAACGATTTTTACCATTAACTTCGTTTACGACCATATCACGTAGAAAGCACCAGTTCTCGTCCGATCACTGAAGTTAAGCTACGTCGAGCGCGGTTAGTACTTGGATGGGAGACCGCCTGGGAATACCGCGTGTTGTAAACTTTTTTGCAAAATTTTAAATTTTTCTAAATAATCATTTAAATATCCAATCCGAGTTTATTTATTAATTTATTTATTAAACGACTTCGAAATCATTACTTTAATTCGAATTCACTATAAAATGTTTTAACTCGATATAATAACGTATACGATTTCTAATATAATAAATCTAAATTATGGATATTATCGTTATTCGTTAGAAATCCATTGTTTAAATGTAAGATTTCGCGTTACATTAATATAACTACGATATAATATTATAACGACTTTACGATAACGAATAGAATTAATATAATAAAGTATATAAAATATTCTAAAAAAAATAAGAGAATACGTATCAAAAATATAATATATCGCCTACGATACCATATATCGCTACAAAATATCATATACTATATATATATAGACTATATATTATCCGGAGTACGTTCGTATATTAAAGTACTCGTATACGATATGGTAAAATATTCTATTCGTTAAAATACTCAATCTAAACACTTCGATATACGACTAACTACAACGATTTTTACCATTAACTTCGTTTACGACCATATCACGTAGAAAGCACCAGTTCTCGTCCGATCACTGAAGTTAAGCTACGTCGAGCGCGGTTAGTACTTGGATGGGAGACCGCCTGGGAATACCGCGTGTTGTAAACTTTTTTGCAAAATTTTAAATTTTTCTAAATAATCATTTAAATATCCAATCCGAGTTTATTTATTAATTTATTTATTAAACGACTTCGAAATCATTACTTTAATTCGAATTCACTATAAAATGTTTTAACTCGATATAATAACGTATACGATTTCTAATATAATAAATCTAAATTATGGATATTATCGTTATTCGTTAGAAATCCATTGTTTAAATGTAAGATTTCGCGTTACATTAATATAACTACGATATAATATTATAACGACTTTACGATAACGAATAGAATTAATATAATAAAGTATATAAAATATTCTAAAAAAAATAAGAGAATACGTATCAAAAATATAATATATCGCCTACGATACCATATATCGCTACAAAATATCATATACTATATATATATAGACTATATATTATCCGGAGTACGTTCGTATATTAAAGTACTCGTATACGATATGGTAAAATATTCTATTCGTTAAAATACTCAATCTAAACACTTCGATATACGACTAACTACAACGATTTTTACAATTAACTTCGTTTACGACCATATCACGTAGAAAGCACCAGTTCTCGTCCGATCACTGAAGTTAAGCTACGTCGAGCGCGGTTAGTACTTGGATGGGAGACCGCCTGGGAATACCGCGTGTTGTAAACCTTTTTGCAAAATTTTAAATTTTTCTAAATAATCATTTAAATATCCAATCCGAGTTTATTTATTAATTTATTTATTAAACGACTTCGAAATCATTACTTTAATTCGAATTCACTATAAAATGTTTTAACTCGATATAATAACGTATACGATTTCTAATATAATAAATCTAAATTATGGATATTATCGTTATTCGTTAGAAATCCATTGTTTAAATGTAAGATTTCGCGTTACATTAATATAACTACGATATAATATTATAACGACTTTACGATAACGAATAGAATTAATATAATAAAGTATATAAAATATTCTAAAAAAAATAAGAGAATACGTATCAAAAATATAATATATCGCCTACGATACCATATATCGCTACAAAATATCATATACTATATATATATAGACTATATATTATCCGGAGTACGTTCGTATATTAAAGTACTCGTATACGATATGGTAAAATATTCTATTCGTTAAAATACTCAATCTAAACACTTCGATATACGACTAACTACAACGATTTTTACCATTAACTTCGTTTACGACCATATCACGTAGAAAGCACCAGTTCTCGTCCGATCACTGAAGTTAAGCTACGTCGAGCGCGGTTAGTACTTGGATGGGAGACCGCCTGGGAATACCGCGTGTTGTAAACTTTTTTGCAAAATTTTAAATTTTTCTAAATAATCATTTAAATATCCAATCCGAGTTTATTTATTAATTTATTTATTAAACGACTTCGAAATCATTACTTTAATTCGAATTCACTATAAAATGTTTTAACTCGATATAATAACGTATACGATTTCTAATATAATAAATCTAAATTATGGATATTATCGTTATTCGTTAGAAATCCATTGTTTAAATGTAAGATTTCGCGTTACATTAATATAACTACGATATAATATTATAACGACTTTACGATAACGAATAGAATTAATATAATAAAGTATATAAAATATTCTAAAAAAAATAAGAGAATACGTATCAAAAATATAATATATCGCCTACGATACCATATATCGCTACAAAATATCATATACTATATATATAGACTATATATTATCCGGAGTACGTTCGTATATTAAAGTACTCGTATACGATATGGTAAAATATTCTATTCGTTAAAATACTCAATCTAAACACTTCGATATACGACTAACTACAACGATTTTTACCATTAACTTCGTTTACGACCATATCACGTAGAAAGCACCAGTTCTCGTCCGATCACTGAAGTTAAGCTACGTCGAGCGCGGTTAGTACTTGGATGGGAGACCGCCTGGGAATACCGCGTGTTGTAAACTTTTTTGCAAAATTTTAAATTTTTCTAAATAATCATTTAAATATCCAATCCGAGTTTATTTATTAATTTATTTATTAAACGACTTCGAAATCATTACTTTAATTCGAATTCACTATAAAATGTTTTAACTCGATATAAGAACGTATACGATTTCTAATATAATAAATCTAAATTATGGATATTATCGTTATTCGTTAGAAATCCATTGTTTAAATGTAAGATTTCGCGTTACATTAATATAACTACGATATAATATTATAACGACTTTACGATAACGAATAGAATTAATATAATAAAGTATATAAAATATTCTAAAAAAAATAAGAGAATACGTATCAAAAATATAATATATCGCCTACGATACCATATATCGCTACAAAATATCATATACTATATATATATAGACTATATATTATCCGGAGTACGTTCGTATATTAAAGTACTCGTATACGATATGGTAAAATATTCTATTCGTTAAAATACTCAATCTAAACACTTCGATATACGACTAACTACAACGATTTTTACCATTAACTTCGTTTACGACCATATCACGTAGAAAGCACCAGTTCTCGTCCGATCACTGAAGTTAAGCTACGTCGAGCGCGGTTAGTACTTGGATGGGAGACCGCCTGGGAATACCGCGTGTTGTAAACTTTTTTGCAAAATTTTAAATTTTTCTAAATAATCATTTAAATATCCAATCCGAGTTTATTTATTAATTTATTTATTAAACGACTTCGAAATCATTACTTTAATTCGAATTCACTATAAATGTTTTAACTCGATATAATAACGTATACGATTTCTAATATAATAAATCTAAATTATGGATATTATCGTTATTCGTTAGAAATCCATTGTTTAAATGTAAGATTTCGCGTTACATTAATATAACTACGATATAATATTATAACGACTTTACGATAACGAATAGAATTAATATAATAAAGTATATAAAATATTCTAAAAAAAATAAGAGAATACGTATCAAAAATATAATATATCGCCTACGATACCATATATCGCTACAAAATATCATATACTATATATATATAGACTATATATTATCCGGAGTACGTTCGTATATTAAAGTACTCGTATACGATATGGTAAAATATTCTATTCGTTAAAATACTCAATCTAAACACTTCGATATACGACTAACTACAACGATTTTTACAATTAACTTCGTTTACGACCATATCACGTAGAAAGCACCAGTTCTCGTCCGATCACTGAAGTTAAGCTACGTCGAGCGCGGTTAGTACTTGGATGGGAGACCGCCTGGGAATACCGCGTGTTGTAAACTTTTTTGCAAAATTTTAAATTTTTCTAAATAATCATTTAAATATCCAATCCGAGTTTATTTATTAATTTATTTATTAAACGACTTCGAAATCATTACTTTAATTCGAATTCACTATAAAATGTTTTAACTCGATATAATAACGTATACGATTTCTAATATAATAAATCTAAATTATGGATATTATCGTTATTCGTTAGAAATCCATTGTTTAAATGTAAGATTTCGCGTTACATTAATATAACTACGATATAATATTATAACGACTTTACGATAACGAATAGAATTAATATAATAAAGTATATAAAATATTCTAAAAAAAATAAGAGAATACGTATCAAAAATATAATATATCGCCTACGATACCATATATCGCTACAAAATATCATATACTATATATATAGACTATATATTATCCGGAGTACGTTCGTATATTAAAGTACTCGTATACGATATGGTAAAATATTCTATTCGTTAAAATACTCAATCTAAACACTTCGATATACGACTAACTACAACGATTTTTACCATTAACTTCGTTTACGACCATATCACGTAGAAAGCACCAGTTCTCGTCCGATCACTGAAGTTAAGCTACGTCGAGCGCGGTTAGTACTTGGATGGGAGACCGCCTGGGAATACCGCGTGTTGTAAACTTTTTTGCAAAATTTTAAATTTTTCTAAATAATCATTTAAATATCCAATCCGAGTTTATTTATTAATTTATTTATTAAACGACTTCGAAATCATTACTTTAATTCGAATTCACTATAAAATGTTTTAACTCGATATAATAACGTATACGATTTCTAATATAATAAATCTAAATTATGGATATTATCGTTATTCGTTAGAAATCCATTGTTTAAATGTAAGATTTCGCGTTACATTAATATAACTACGATATAATATTATAACGACTTTACGATAACGAATAGAATTAATATAATAAAGTATATAAAATATTCTAAAAAAAATAAGAGAATACGTATCAAAAATATAATATATCGCCTACGATACCATATATCGCTACAAAATATCATATACTATATATATATAGACTATATATTATCCGGAGTACGTTCGTATATTAAAGTACTCGTATACGATATGGTAAAATATTCTATTCGTTAAAATACTCAATCTAAACACTTCGATATACGACTAACTACAACGATTTTTACCATTAACTTCGTTTACGACCATATCACGTAGAAAGCACCAGTTCTCGTCCGATCACTGAAGTTAAGCTACGTCGAGCGCGGTTAGTACTTGGATGGGAGACCGCCTGGGAATACCGCGTGTTGTAAACTTTTTTGCAAAATTTTAAATTTTTCTAAATAATCATTTAAATATCCAATCCGAGTTTATTTATTAATTTATTTATTAAACGACTTCGAAATCATTACTTTAATTCGAATTCACTATAAAATGTTTTAACTCGATATAATAACGTATACGATTTCTAATATAATAAATCTAAATTATGGATATTATCGTTATTCGTTAGAAATCCATTGTTTAAATGTAAGATTTCGCGTTACATTAATATAACT